>BCIN01000005.1:465841-641850 GCA_039545335.1 Kondoa subrosea
TGGCAGATAATTCAGATAAAGCATATGACCTAATGCACGACAATTTTGAGGTCGTACATAAGATTCAGAGGAGGATAGAATTCACCGTTCAACTATTTCAGTGCGAACAGAAAGTGCACTGTGCCATCCCGTTCCATCAAACACCCCAGTTTCATCATCCATACCAGATCTGTACTATTCAAATGCACTTCCACTCCTTTTTCCGTGACCTGATTTCTTTCGACTCTTGATACTGAGGCAACTGACTCCACTTCTTCGATCTGGCACTTCCCTTCCTTTTGTTTGAGGTCGTAGAGCTTTTGCTTGCATCCTCTTCATCATCAATTGAAGCAGTAAATTGATGGTTGGCTGATGCTAGGGCAGTTTCGGTGAATCAATCCAATCCAGAAATTTCTAACGCGCTGATGATCGATCTAGTACGTGTTCTTTCCCGTTAAGAAGGAGGGTAAGGTTGATCGTTTTGGTCCATAGAGGAAGGGTGCATGATTTGGGATTATTTTAGAGCATCGATCCAGAGTTCTTACGTGCACGAAAACTTGCGTAAATTTGGAGTTGTTTGCTAACGAGTTGGAGTCGCGAATAGATTATGTGCCTGAGGTAATACGACCCAGAGGACCTTGATACGACCCAGAGGACCTTCCAGATGAAACAGCAATGCACACCGACTATAGCGATCAAAATGATGTCGAGCTGGCGCCCAACGGTCGCGCTGCAGCAATGAACGGAAGATAAGGACCAACTTGCTGATAAGAAACTTTGATTCTGAGGCAGTGCGCAATCGCTTGCAGGTAGTGACTACTGTTGCTTCTTAATTCAATGTGGCAGAATCCGTTTGATGAACTGTCAAACGTCTGTTCTCGCAAGTGATGCGGCTGATGAGCGTCCAGCTTCTGTCTTCTGCAAAGATGAAATTGATATCCAGCAAGCGACCTTGAAAAGGTCGAGCCAAAGCTTGAGCATCTTTAACCAATTCCCATTGTATCTCATCCATTTGCACCTCTTCCACATCTCCAAGTGAATTCAAAGTTGGATAAGTCTGCTTCGTGGACGGTAAATGTGAATGGAGCGTGAAGTATAAAAGGGTTCGGCAAGCGGTGCTGATCAGAAGGGGAGCGTAAATGGAGCAAGGGATGAAGCGGCGCGTAAAACGTTCTGATCTGCGAATACCATAATATACATCGATCTGTTTTATGCTGGGTAAGGTGCATTTGCTGAGTTCTGGTACTGCTGACTGGATTGCTTGCGTGGACACCATGCCCTGAAATCGCAATAATAGCTGTTCACAAGACGGTATATTGCCATTGAGACCAGAGAGTCGCTTGACAGCCAATAAATTGCAAGATATATCGAGGAGAAGAAGTTTGGGTAGGTGTACGAAGTTTGCCAAAATGTCGGAACTGGCGATACATACCAGAGATCGAAGAGTAGGTGCATGTAAAATGAGGATATCGCGTGTTCCATGATGACGATTGCGGTGCTGTTGTATGATTTCGAAGCGTTGAATAGGTAGAGGACTGTTCAAATACAGACGTGCGTATCCTTCAATGTGATTGCTCTTAGTGCAGGCATGTCAGCCAATATCTTGCCAATGACAGACCGGTTCCATTCGGGCTCGAAAACATTGTAGGGAAAAATGTGCAATTGCCTGCAAGCACGGAAGAGCCAGCCATTGTTGCAAGGATGGAAGTGCATTGCAGTCGAATTCAGAGAGATCGACGTCGTCGTCCACGCCATGGCCCTCAACATCTTCCATTATGTCAAGACGAGTAAGATAGCGGCAGTGATGCAGAATTTCTAGGAGCCGAGCGGTTGGTACTTGCATTCGCTTCAGTTCATCAGCTAGGGCTTGACTGAAAGTACTAGTTCGTATTTCCTCCAAGGACATGTCGTCTAAAGTATAAGTGTATGTTGGTTGGTTCTTGATCTGTATACAGAATGCAATAGCAAGAGAGCCAACGTGCAGAGCAAGAGATGGTTGCCAAGACACTGGCTCGAAGCTTGCTGCTGCGGATTTGAATGTTGGTCATAGAGTGGTAGAGAAAAGGTAGTCTTGAGGTAGACGGAACCTAGAATAAAGAGATCTGAGGATCAAAATTTGCCGCTTCTGTGAGACGTACGACAAGTGTACGTCAACGCTAGCCAGCTCTCCTTTGGTTCGCCAATTCTTAGCACGCCCGCATCCCTCGCTATCTGCCTCCAAGTTTCTGCCGGCAAGCGATCCATCCTCTACAGACTACTATCGCTGCACTGCCTTGCTCTTATTCGGTTGTCAACTTCTGATGCACTAGCGAAGAAACAAGTTGCGCTCTTGAAGTCCAAGTTTGGCCAGAGAAGAAAGCTCAATTGCAGATTGACTGTGAAGGCTCAAGCTATTGTCTAACAATGATGACTATAGCAGTCTCGCGGTATCACCGAAGGCACTGGTATTTGCCCCTCCGAGGTCTTGGTCCGTTGTGAAAAAATGCTTATGTCTGGCCCGAGGGATTTTTGAACGTTCAAAAAAAGAGAGAGGAAAAGGAGAGAAGAAGAAGGAGATTGAAGGAGACTCTGAGCCGCAGTTGAACCGGCCTAGCTTTTTGTCGATCTTTAATTAAAGCTGCTCTCTGTCATCTCGTCCAGCTGTCGCCATTCAACTTCTTGCAGGTCTATGTGTGCCAATCTACGCTGTACCATCTATGACACGTCTGTACCAAGTTTTAGCGAGTCCTCTCTTGTAGGGACTATACGCTTGAACGTTAAAATTGGGACATAGGCAAATGGTTACTATATGCTCAGATCGGCAGCTGTGGCTCTGTAACTTTGCAGATCTATTTTATATCACTATGACTATACATCCTTGAACGGAAACCTACCGATTGCATGTTCCTTCCGTTCTGGACATACATCAAATATTGCACATTATAATCTCTGTCTCTGATGCTCATTCGCTGGTAGAGCAGAAGCGCATACTCAATATTCCTATAAGCATCCGCACTATTCATTGAACGCATTGGACATGCTTATATACAGCTCAAACATGCATAGATACATTTATACAGGTTGTCAACGCTTCTTTCCCGCTGCCCATTCCTCTTTGTAGAACTGCGTCAATCAAAGCTAAGTCTCACCAGACACAGAGATTTAAGCTCGACTCACTGAATAGCTTGCCATTGGCCGAGCAAGTCATCCTGCCTCTTAACAGGCTAGCAACTGTATACCTGTCTCCCCTGCGGAATGCCTCCTCAGCAGCATAAACGTGCGGCATGCAGCCTTTCTTCTGCAGTGGATGTAAGTTCAATGCTTCGAACTCTTTCTTTGAACTCCAATGTGTAGTCGGGGCGCAGACTGATGATGCACAATAGATGTACTTGTTGAGGCCACTGACCAGAATTCGGAAAAACAAGGATCTTTGGATCTGATCCAGAACGATCCTTGCTCGTATCGCGGAAGTATTCGATTTTCAAGTATTCGATTTTCAATATAGCAAGACTTTACGTGTTGATTCACTACTCAATGGACCGCTAGTCCCAGCCTGAGCATACCCTTTCGAAGCCGCTTGAAAGATCTGGCCGAATCTTGCTGAGCATTCGAATCGAATTCTCGAGTAGGAGAGCGTCCTGTCTAGTAGAAGAACGGTCGTTGATCATTAGGATAGTATATCGATTGGAAGTAGGTCGTGAGATGGCAGATCGGTTATCGGTGAAAGAAAGATCCTTTTTCCCGTATTCGAAACAAACCCGACCGTAAGTAGTGCAAGAAACGCCAGCGCAATTCAGAAGCCGTAGTTCCAACCGCTTTGAGTGAGACTGCAACAGGTCATACGAGAGCGAGTTCAAGATCCAAGATAAGGAATAGCAGAGCAGCCAGATAGAAGCCAGAATTGATTTCGTGTTTGTGCTTATACGAGTGTTCTGCAGCTGACTCCTCTGGGTTCTAACATCCAGCATTGTTCGGACCATCATATGCTGCTGAGCAATCCGCAGTGCTAGTCGACGAGGGGTGTTACTGAGCCGTCTGTTCACGAATTTGCGGATACTGAAATCGCATTCCAAAGACCGCCGCTGTCACATCGTTAGTGAGGGATGTCCATAGTCGCACACAAATAAACGTACTGAAAGTATCATTCTTCAGCCTGGTTGCCGAATATGCGCGGTGTAGGTGTACGTGCAGCCGCTGTTGCTGAAGAAAAGTGGTTGCACGGGAATTTCTTCAGCAACAAGGGTATCTCTGCTCGGGTATGGTTAGTATGGTATGGCTGCTTAGGGCAGGAAAGCAGCCTTTGTTTTCGCTGAGACAGAAAATCGTGGAGCTTACAAAATGGACTCAGACAAACCGGCATAGTCACCTTCCCTCAATGTAAAATGTAAATCTCGTTGTTCTTGTTTCGCAACATCGATTCAAACTATGGGTAAACGCAAATCTGAGATGAAGTCTGAGGAACTGGTTGGCGATTCGGATGAGGGCTTGAGTGAGCAAGAAGAGAAGCCCGTTGCTGCAAAGAAAGCCAAAAAGGAAACAAAGGCAGAGCCCAAGGTCAAACAAGAAGCTCGCATTTGTAGGAGGGACTAGGTCTGACACGTATCAAATAGGCTAGCACGAGCACTGCGGCTGTAAATGATGGAGAAGAGAGCGCAGAGAGCGCAATGACGAAGAATGAATCAGGTCAGAGAGAAGCTTGAGGTTGCATTATGTTATGCTAATGTCCAGCCAATCATCTGACAGGCGACATGTATGCAGAGGTACGCGGCTGAGCTTCTGCGCTGTATCTCAGCTAGAGGTGATGCACTCGTACAGCTCGGCAAGAAGAAACGAGGTGAGTCTAGATCTGTCATTGGCTTAATGCTCCTAACTGCAGTTATTAACAGTAACTGTACGGAGCTACAAGAAGGCTGTCCTCATCGATTTGCGAGAATATTGCAAGTGCACAAGGCTAGTATGCTGAATCAAGCTTACTCGTCCATATCCACTTGCAGACACTGACAAGAATGATAACGTCGACAAGCCTGGTAAGAGAGGACTGTCACTAAGTCCGGAGAACGTGAGTTGGGTTCAGTTGATCATGTTCGCATGATGTTGGGCTTAATTTGACTCACAGTGGGAAGAACTCAAGAAGCTTATTCCTGCTGTTTGTCCTTTTCTGATTGGACTATCGATGACTTGATTGACCTCTTCTACAGATCGATGCGGAAGTATCGAAGCTCGGCGCCTAATCAGATGTGTCAGACAACTGGGAGACTGTCATGCAGCAATACTGCTCGCGCTACTCCCGACTCACACGTAATGAAGCTAAATGTATAATATTGACCGATCTTCTGTTTCGACCCGAGATGACTTGACTTGAGACGACTTGAGGCACTCGCCAGCCGAATTGATCGGTTGTCCCAAAACTGTTACTTTCGCCATGCTCGCTTCACGAATACTACGCCAAGCGACTGAATCAGCCTCAGCAGCTGTAGCTCAAGTAGCACGTCGCACAAAGATCACAACAGGAATAACAGGTTTGTCTCAGCGAAATCTTGATATATTCAACAGTGCTCAATGGTGTTGACAGGCCTCGCTGTACATCCTGAACCTCTTCACAGACTCAAAGCAGTATATACCAGTACTCTCTCCGAATTACAAACATTACCAGCTTCATCAGTGTACCGACAATCCACAGAAGCTATAACTCAACATCGAATGAATCTAGTCTCACAAGCTGAATCAGGTGGTAGACAAGGAGAAGATGCTGTGGTTGCTTTTGAGCAGAGTTTAGACTCGGGAGCTGCGGAAGAATTGATTGAAACGGCAGAGGCTGAATTGAACTTGGTGAAGAAGATGAGAGAATGGAAAGCTTGGGAAGCACTGGAGGAACAACCTGCTGAAGAACAATGGGATTACTTTGATGTGTGAGCGTAAAGCGGTAAAGAGTTTGGAAAAGTTAAACTGATTCATTGTGTGCTTTTAAGGCCTGCCTCGACAACAAATCCAGATCAGCAGACTTAGATGGGCTATAGCATGTCAGTCTATTGCTCGAATCCGTTTATTTGATACTAATCTGAATGATTCATACAGTTGTGCATATAATATACAAATCAAAATTGAATGATCCTGCCTCTGACCCTGCTTCTGGCATTTCGTACGGCCACATGCGCTTGATCTGTTATCCTCTGCTCTTGTATCATTCCGTTTTCCGTCGCAAAATCTGATACCGCCATGTCATTCTATACGACGAGACTCGAGCCACCTCTAATCTGTCGAAATGATAGTTTACGACATTGGTCCTTCTATGACTGTAGATCGTCTGATGATCTCGCAATCGTTCAAGTCAGCTTATAAATATAGAAGAAAGGGAAGACTTCTCGAGAGGTAATCCTGTACGACAGAAGATGTATAGCTCATTGGCCGTCTGTTATTATTCTTCTCTTCTCTCTCTCTCTCTCTCTTCCTGACTCATCTCATCTCTACTCGCTCTCATCTTATCTTTGACTGTCGACTTTCTTCTACCAATATGAGATCAAACTTCTTGAGTCTCTTGTCTTCCCTTCTCGCCGTTAGCGCTATACCACAGGTAAGTTCCTTTGCCACGTCGATATATTCCTGTCTTATCTTTTGCTAGCGTTGGGGCAATCAAGGTCATGGCTATCAACCAGTCAACAATGGCCAAGTCACCATGTCTAACGCTGTTCAGCCCGCTTCAATACAGACTACAGTCGTTCTAGCTCAAGCAGCTGCAGTCACTTCTACTCCCTCTCAACCTATTGCAGGCAGTCATTCCGCTGTCCGAACCACCTTCTACAATGCTGGTCTCGGTGCTTGCGGGGATAGTCAGTACTCCCTTTCTGTTATTTTGTTGTTCACAATTAATGGGAGCTACGACAGCACACACGGATTCAGAAATGGTCATTGCTATGAATTCTGTTGATTTCAGTAGCAAAGCAGCTTGCGGACGTCGAGTACGAATTTTTGACCCACAGAAAACTTTAGACTCTTCTGCTACTGCTCCTGGAAATGTTAAAGCTGGAGCTAGTATTGAAGGAATAGTTGTCGAGTGAGTTCTCCTTTGCAAAGAAAAGGAAGAAAGAGCCGTAAGCTGATAGTTATGATGATAGTCTGTGCCCTGGATGTCCTCCTGGAGGCTTAGACATCACACCTGCTATGTTTGATCAGCTAGCAGATGAAAAATTGGGCGTCATTCGAACCAAGTAAGCAGATCTTCTAAAATATACTCACAGTTGTCTCACTAGCCCTGCTAGCTGGGAGTTCATCTGACAGGATATAATATCAAGTATGCGAGTCATGATTAAAGAGTTTCATGTACAATGAATTTGGGGTTTTGCATGAATGAAGTTTATTTACAGTTCATTTTATTGACAGTTCAGTATCTAACGATTGCAAAAAAAGGACAGTCTAAGAGAGTCTAAGCATGTTCGAAATGATCGTTTGTGGTCTTGCCGTGGGTCAAGGCAGCCTTCTCGACGGTCGACAGGCCATCGGTATGACGAGCCTTGACTTCCTTGTTCCAAGAGTCTGGAAGATTATGAGAACCAGGTAGTCGTGAGAGGTAGCCGAAGACTCACAGGATCGGTAGGCAGGAATTCCCTCTATGAAGAGCTCGTCGATTCTGCG
Organism: Kondoa subrosea; assembly: GCA_039545335.1. NCBI lineage: Eukaryota > Fungi > Basidiomycota > Agaricostilbomycetes > Agaricostilbales > Kondoaceae > Kondoa > Kondoa subrosea. Next base: position 473,429 of record BCIN01000005.1, read on the forward strand.
AGTAATCATGAGAGGTTAGTAGACGAGAAGTGTAAACAGGGAGCTTTCTTACTCTTCTAACGAGAGACCTGCCATTTCTGGTACAAAGAAGAAGACTATAACAAACATGCATCAGGTACATCGTTAAGTCAATAACAGGGAACACACCGAAGGCGGCTGCTAGCATATTCGCTCCGAAGAAGACCATGCCGTATAGACTACCGATATCGGCACTACCTCGACAATAAGTAACGGTAAGGGACTAGACTGAAGTATACTTACGCGATGAAAGGACTGCGGAAAATCAGCACATCAGCTGAAGAATGCGCATGGCTACGTAGGGGAAGACAAACCTGAAGTAAGAAAGCAGGAAGTTCCAGATCCAGTTGCTAGCTGCAACAAAGGATAGCTGTTTGGACTTGGTTCGAAGCGGTGCGATTTCACCAGTATTGACCCAACCTAATTTTACCAGCTCAACATTTATTTGGCAGAAGGTACAAAAGGATAGTAAATACCTCCGGGCCCCTGGGAAGAAACATCAGCATTCTGAAAAGAAGACGATCTCTTCGAGAGACTTACCCACGAGCATCCATACGCCAAGACGAAGATAGCAACTGTGAACGGACGCAGGACTATCAGACTAGCACAACGGCAAAGTGTAGCTTGAGCACTCACTAACGGTAATCACTGTAATAACGATCGCCGTAAGACAATAGATGACTACGGCCTAAGAAACAGCTTACTTCCTGCTCCTGCGCCTTTGTTCGCTGGCAGATCCGGATTGTTGTTAGGATACAGAGCATAGTTTCCGATACAGGCATAGCACAGCTAGCGACCAAGACCGGGAGCGTGAGAACAGTACCGGCATCAGAGAGAGACCTACATAAGAAAAGCCCATAACAAGAGCGCCTATACATGGACATTGAGATGGCATCATGTGAAGATGGAAGCCGTCCACTCACCGGTGATCATTGTGCGTCGACGGCCAAATCGGTCAAGAGAGTCTTGCGAAGTACTCAATGAGTCAGCATCGCTTTTCAAGCAGAGAATAGCTTACACAGTCCAGGAATAGTTCCGACTACGTCTAAAGTACTGTATGGCAGATCAATAAGACGATCTCTAACGAAGGATTCGCATGGACAGACCCGAAAATAATCTGACTGACGTAAGAATCCAATGAGGTGTTGATGGATGCGAATACAGATGTCCCACTGTAAGAGACTGAGTTTGAGCTCGATACTTCAGCGATACACTCACTAATAGAAGATAAAGTTGGCTCCAGTAAGCTAAGGAGTTGGGTCAGCCTTCCAGTATTTATGTGTTGCCCGCTCTACATACTTGTTGGAAGCTTGTAAAGCATGTCAGCATATAACGAGATATAGTATACGAATGTGCTTACGATTGTACGCAGCAACCGATCAAAGTTCTTTGACCAGTCTTTAATCTGCTACGGAAATTGAAGCATTCCAAGTAGCTTGAACTGCTCTCTTCAGCATTTCTGACACGAATTTCTTCCAAGATAGCATCCACTAGAGGATCGTGATCGTCCGTGGCGTCTATATATCTTCGGTGTTAAGTAGAGCGACACGAAAACGAGACGGGACATACGCATTCGAGCGATCGTATGCCTTGCAACATCTTCATTACCTCGAAGAACAGATTCACGTGGTGATCGAGGTAGGACTGAATTTAAAACTCAATGCTAACAACGCAAACGAGCGTGACAAAACTGACATGGACAACCAGCACAGAGAATTCCAGCCCAAGCTAGTTGAATACCGATTGGGATCCGGTAAGAGGCGCTGTTGCTTATATCTTTGGTTCCGTAGACCGCGCAGTAGGCACTATGCGGACATCTCACTTGGCAACCAACGAAGCGCAGGCATGGTCAAGACTTACATCAGAATACCCAAAGTGATCTTGGGACGATATCAGTTTGATTGACATAGCTGAAGAGAGACCAAACTTACCATAATCTGATAGCTTGATACCAAAGCTCCTCGAAGACCCTTAGGCGAAACTTCACCCATGTCTATCAATCCACCTCTCTCAGATTCCCTGATATGCTCCATTGCTTGAGACGACTCACACAAAGGCACAAGAGCACTCAACGCGCCTACACCGCTGCCGGCGACGAATCTATGTCAACCATCTGAATAAACCGTATTTCCTTAAGAAATAGAGCAACGCACCTTCCAGCTAGGAAAGCGCCATAGTTCTGGTAAGGAGCAACTTGTACAATAACACCGACACCAAAGATAGCTGAAGCGCCAAAAATTGCTCCTCTTCTTCCAACGAAATCAGCGAAAGGGACGCCGAGCAAAGCACCAGCAAAAGATCCAGCTGATAAGAGGGAGACAATTACGGATTGACGGTTTGCTGAGAGCGAGTAACCAGAAGCTGCATTTGCGTCTGGCACTCCGTATGCTCGTTCGAACTGCGAAAGGGTAATTGAGTAGGCGTGACAGATATGCATCAGAAGTAGGTCGCAGAACATACAGGAGGCATAATCAAGCAACCTAAAAAGCATTCAATCTTATGTAAGTCAACTGCATTTGATTCGCGCTCACCAGAGATATAACCAATATCATAGCTAAAGGTTGCTCCTTCAGATCTGAACTCCAGACACACAACGAGGCTCCAAGCTCACCCAAAAATGAAACCTCTGAAGAAGACAGAGTCGGCCGACGCGTCATATAGCGAGCAACGAAACTACTGACCCAATGGAAGCAAAGATGCAGACCCAAATAGCGATTAAGCTGACACTTTCTCCTCTATATCTCATCTTGACTAGTTCTTGCTACAGTCGACAAGCAGAAAGGAAGAGAAGGAGAGATGAACTCGTTTCCAAAGCAAATGACTATTCTGTGAGCTGAGCAAAGCAAAGATTGGCCAAAGGGGGAGAAAAGAAGGAAGCTGGAGCACCATGTGATGCCCCCTTTAAAACATGCTGCCGTGTTCGCAAATGAAATAACGCTAAACAAAGCAATCGGGTCGGAAAGATAAAATCATGCGTCATGGTTGCACGCGAAAGGAGAGAAGGATCAATTGAACACCCGGAGCAAGGATGTAAGCAGCAGCAGAGAACCGCAAACGCAGATATGCAGGAGTGGAGCAGGGCCACAGCTGCTTGATAGTAGACTATAATGCATCGAGGTATCTGGTGGAAGTCCGAGGGATCAAGGAGCTACAGCAGTATTGCTTTGTCAGTGCGTCAAAGACCAGCGAGCTGTTGATAATGTATGAGAGTGCCTTTAAATCACACTCGGGCATTGAATGGCTCGCGACACGAGCAAAGATAAGATTCGCCATGCCATTCCTTCACTTGATGCACTTGATGAGGGCAACGAGTGAGGTCGTTCACCCCGAGTTCGACAACCTATACGGATGCAGACGAAGTCTTACTTTACAACTGCATTTACCAAACGTTTACACCCTGTTCACATAGAACCTTCGCTGTCCGTTCACAAGCCAGCTCCCATTGCATCTATTGCATCTCGAACGCAATCAGACGCAGGCTAGATGTAGACCGGCTTGGCACGAATGCTTGCCAACTGCTTGTCAAAAGCATCTTACGACTGAATCCGAATGCTTGCTGTAGACAAGGTGAACCAAAGGCGATCGTATACTGGCCGGGATCGAATGTGGAACCAAGCATCAGCGAAGGTAAGACGATTTGGGAGTGGATGTTTAGCCAATGGATGCTGAAGTTTCCGCGATTGTATACGCTAGACTGATACGGGAGGCAAACAGAACTTAAGCGGAATGCTTCCTGCTCACTTGCTGTGATCTTTGCGCACACACGTGCAGAGCCGATTTGATTGAACAACAAAGCAGAAGGGGACATTTCAATGGAAACTCCACCAGACAAGTAAGTATCAGAAGGTTTGTGACTGGTTGTTCACAATACAAGCTACAGGGTAGATCCGGAAGAAGCAGAATCAATGCACAAGAGAATCGCAATTGGGTCTTTCAGTTGAAGCGATAGCAACAAGCGCACCGAGTTGCAGCCAACCCATCATACTAGCCAATGTCAAACAGACTCATCGAGCGGAGAAAAGGGGAAACTGGATTGACAGAATGACGAGAGAAGGGCTGAAGGGCTGAAGTGAAATTGCGTTGCTGGACTCAAGTGTGTGCAAGAGCTTGAACAGGATTGAGACCAAAGTGAGCTGGCTGAGAACGTGTTGCTTTTGGAGCTAGCAGAGGCCTGGTACAAGTCTGTACCTAGTGCTTTCGAGACTTTGAATCGATCGTTTCTGTCCAACCCCTGTATGAAGACATTTCCACATTTGAGGTTTGTCTTCGAACGTTGCACCGCACTCTCGCTCCTCTGGCTCATACATAAAAGCGCAGAACATGGTCTTGTTAGCAGTAGAAGGAGCTACATCAGCATTCACAACACAGCTCAAAGGTCTGTTCACTCCTTGTCATTGCGAAGAAATGCCAGCTTTCTGATGATACTGCCTATAGACTCCGACACCTTGCTCTCTGTTCGCTCTCGTATCGCCAAGAAGCTGCATCTTCAAGACTCAGATGCTGCTGACGAGCTTGTGATCCGTTATGATTGGGATGGCGTGCGTTCACAGCTCCATTGGCAAATGCTATGCACCAGGCTGATCTCATGTGTTTGGCAGCTATTCTATAGACTGGAAGATGGTAGGATCGGCCAGTTGTACAGAGGAGCAAATGGCTGCTAACGAGGATATAGACGAGGATTGGATCACCTTTGAGGCGCGAGTGAAAGATACCAACCGAAAGAAGATCCCAGTAGTCGTGTCTGGAGACGCTCCAACTCGAGCCGGACAGGCAGCACCTCGCGCTCCCCGTTCTGCCTATGCTGCATCTGTAGCAACAACTACGTCCATTCTTTCGCCTCAACCAGCCGAAACATTAGGAGGACAAGACATGGCTCGGCCTACACGATCCATTTCATCACCACACAATGTCCACCTTCCAGATCAAGCGCATACAGCGTCGGAAGAGTCCCTTATTGTGACGCTAATCGGCCAGATCAAGCGCGAGCGTCGAACTCAGAGCCGGGCTATTGAAGCTCAGAACCGGGCTATCGAAGCTCAGAACCGGGCTATCGAAGCTCAGAACCAGGCTATCGATGCTTTTACACAAGGTATGACTCGATTGGCCCGAAACGACCTTCAGCTGAGCTTCTTCGCTCGACAGACAACCGACGCCTGACGGAAGATACTCGCCATCTGGCTCAAATAACAGAAGCAATACTTATGCAAGCAGTCCGACCATCGTCTGGCAAGACCGAAAGAGGCGACAATCGACCTTTCAAAACGGCCCTTTACAACTACTATTACCGACCGAATTCCCCTGAGGACAAATATCCTACAGAGATAGTTTGCATGCTGACCGGCCTTCGGATGCCTTCGGCGGCCATCATCGCTAGTCATCTCTTCCCTCATAAGAACAAGCATCTCATTAGCCTGTTCGGACTAACATCTATCGATGAACCTGGGAACGGTCTACTTCTATTCAAAGGTATCGAAGAAGCGTATGATCGAGGACATATATGCTTCATCTATACTCCTTCGTCAGGACGTTTTCGATGTCAAGTGCTCAACAAGACGGTGAGCGGGAAGAAATGGAAAGACTATCTGAAGGGCAATGGCAGCCAAGGAAAGGCACTAGGGACAGACATGGACACTGTTACACGCCAATTCGAGCTCTTGAACCAGAATTCAATCACTTGTCTCGACGATCTGCAGGACCTGAAACTACTTTTACCAGGCCTAAACTCGCCAAAGAAACGATTGCTCAATTTTCACGCTCGGGTAGCTCTGACGTATGCTCGGTTGGATGGCGTGTTGGAGGATCCGAATTTGGATTTTGAAGATTTCAAGTCAGAAGGTGATTATGCTGCATCGCGAATTCTGGTGGAAAACTGGATAGCAGGTGTTGGGCGCGAGGAGCAAGAAGATACCTCAGAGTATAGTGATCCAGCGAGATGGGGCGCGAGGAGCAAGAAGATACTTCAGAGGCTCTCTAGCGATTAAGGGAGATGATTGTAAGTCATTCGATCAAGCTGCTGCGATTCATCTGCTTATGAATAGATAGCAGGTGCTACCCTTGACTATGCGATGATCACGTATTCGCTTCGAGCTTACAATCGTCAGCGCTCGGTCCGCGTATTCCAATGTTGCTGGATTCAGTATACGATCAAAATGCATCGGTCTATCTTCGTTTCTTCTTCGCCCTGCTGATCAACAAGCAATCACCAAATCTTCAACTTGTCAATCCAGTTTCACTTTTCTTGCGCTCGATCACTCTGTTTGAAGTATACTAGTATGAAGATTTGGCTAGCTTGTGAACGGACAACGAAGGTCTACAAAGAGGATGTGAAGGCTTGGTAAATGCAGATGTAAAGTAAGACTATGGCTACATCCGCATAGGCTGTCGAACTCGGGTCGAGTGATCTCGTTTGTTCGCGCCATCATCAAGTAAAGGAATGGCGAATCTTGTGTTCGTTCTTGTCCGCGAAAGATCCGATGCCCGCAGTACGAATTACAGATTACGCAACAACTTGGAGGCAAATTTCACTTGACCCAAACGATGAAGTCGTTGAGCAGGACAATACCCAAGCATGCACTGCAACGTAATACCCGAGCCTTTCATACCACTAGCTTGGTGTTAGCCAAAGAGCTGCCTAGTCGAGGTCAATACAAGAAAGTGGACGCAACCGATGTCGAAGCTTTCTCTTCCATGCTGTCTTCTCCTTCAGCTGTCCTCACGACGCTCAAAGATACTAAATCAGCTACTTCTGTCACTGAGGATGAATTGCAACCGTTCAACCAAGATTGGATGACCAAATACAGCGGTCATGCTACAGTGGTCCTTAAGCCTAAAACCACCAAAGAAGTCTCTGCTATTGTCGCCTATTGCGTAAAGAACAAGATTGCTCTGGTACCGCAAGGTGGAAATACTGGTTTGGTCGGTGGTAGCGTTCCTTTGTATGATGAAGTGATTGTCAACTTGGCTGGCCTCGATAAGATCAGGTCGTTTGATGAAGTATCAGGTTGGTGGTGTTGGGATTGCGCAAGCTGATGTGCTAAATGTCGAAACATCACCAACAGGCATTCTTGAAGCAGATGCGGGCTGCATCCTACAAACGCTAGATGAGCATCTGCATACGAAAGGCCATATCATGCCACTAGATCTGGGCGCCAAAGGATCGTGTCAAATTGGAGGCAATGTAGCTACAAATGCAGGTGGTCTCCGGTTACTACGCTACGGCAGTTTACATGGCACTGTGCTTGGGTTAGAAGTCGTGCTACCTGATGAAAAAGGCACTGTATTGAGCGTAGGCATGAATGGGCTGCGAAAAGACAACACAGGTACGGTGGACGACTGCTAGCTAGCGCACTTTGTGCTCACCAGTTTCTTCCGTCCCAGGCTACGATCTCAAACAACTCTTCATCGGCTCAGAAGGCACTCTGGGTTTAATCACTGGAGTGTCAATAATCACACCTAAACGCTCTTCCGTAAGTCTTCATACTTAACTTCCGCTTATCTTCACTAAGTAACCTGTCATAGTCCACAAATGTTGCTCTTCTCGCCGTACCGACCTTCGCTCTCGTGCAAGAAGTGTTTAAGAAAACTCGAACGCAATTAGGCGAAATCTTATCGGCTTTCGAATTTTGCGATCAAGAAGCTTTCAAACTTTCTTTACACCATCAAGGAGGAGCTTCACCTATTACGGAACCGGAAGAAAGGACTTTCTATGTGCTTATCGAGACCAGCGGAAGTAATAAAGATCACGATGATGAGGTACATGCTTAGAAAGCTGCTTTCGGCCTTTGGCTGATGACTTCTTGCTTTTGTTATGTACAGAAACTCAGCGGTCTACTGGAACATCTTCTAGAATCAGAAACAGTCTCGGATGGTGTTCTAGCAGACAATGAAACCCAACTGCAATCCCTTTGGGCTTTACGTGAAGGAATTGCCGAAGCAGCTGGCAAAGCGGGTAAAGTGTACAAGTATGATTTGTCGATTCCGGTTAAAGAGATGTATGATATTGTTGAAGAGATGAGAGAGAGGTTCAGAAAGAAGGGCTTGTTTGAGAATGGCAGTATCAAGGAAGTAGTGGGTTATGGGCATCTAGGAGATGGTTAGTGGTATCCTCACGGATTAAGACGTATGCTGAATCAATAGCACAGGCAATATCCATGTCAATGTTGTTGCAAGCAAGTTCGACCCAGCAGTAGAGGAAGCCATCGAACCTTGGATTTACGAATGGGTTTGTGCGTGCTCTTTCTCGCAGGCCTGAAACCGAGAAGCTGACTGACATTGATCTCTAGCCTCTCGTCGCGGCTCTATATCTGCGGAACATGGGCTCGGTCTGATGAAGGCGCCATATATCAGCTATTCTCAGGGCGAAGACTCGATAGAAACAATGCGAAAGATCAAGACTATGTTTGATCCAAATCTGATCTTGAATCCCTACAAGGCAAGTGAAGGTACATATGCAGATACAATGCTAATACAGATGATGGGTTATACAGTATTTCCTCCCTCGCAGCGATGCTCCAGCCAACAGCGGTTACAACACGGAAGCGAAAGGGCATTAACCTCAATAAGGCATGAGTCTTTGACGATCAATCACATCCCGGAAAGCTTCATCTGCTCCGAGCTCTTCTTCATCCAAATCCATGTCAGTACCAAAATCGAGCTCGTCTATCTGCTTATAGGAAGCCATATCGACAATCACACGGTGTTCCTTCTCATGCATGGCATTGTATAGCTCGTCCAATTCGTTGCGCTTGAAGACTGAACGGAACGGCGATTGGAAAGCTGTCAGATGCAGTTCTGTAGAAAGTAATCAGCTAGTAAGACAATGTAATATAATGCAGCTACCTTTGCTTGAGGGACATTCTTCGATCGCGCGAAACAAAACAGACTTGGCTCGCACCGGGTCACCTTGCGAGATTGACCACTGAAGATAAGCTGACCAAAGCACCAAAGATGGACCTTGACGCAATGCAAGGGTGGCTTTTTCGAAAAGCGAGCGGACTACAAATGCGTTATAATGCCTTGCATCCAGATGCAGTTCAGCGTAGATTCGGAAGAGCCAAAGCGACGAAGAAGAATCATCTATTTGAAGCTGCCTATCAAACGTAGTCCGGACACGGTTTGCTATCCGAGTGCGTGCTTCCTATAGGAATAGCTTTAATGATCAAGGACTCGCTGTCGGTATCTGACTCACGTTGTGCAGGTACAGCATCTGAAAAACCGTGCTCTTTGGAAAGCGGCCCAAAGCTTGGTCCAGAAGATCACGCAAATCTCCAGGTCGGTATAGAGTTCTGTTCGTACTGTGTCGATGCAGGATTTTCGCATGGAGAATGAAGAGGTGTTCTTCCGCTACTCCATCAACCAATGCATAAATAGGTCGAAGGACTTGAGCTGCCGCTTCTACCTCGTGAGACTGGAGATAAGCGAAAAGAGCTGCATTGAAGACCAAAGCACGATCTGTTTCGCTAGAACAGGCTTGAAGTTTGGACAGAGCGCTGCTATAGGCCTGAAGTCTATCAATATTACGCTCTCGACATTCAGAGAGCACTACATACTTGGCGCGCTCTCAATAAGGCAGACGTAGAAATCTGCGCATTTGTCATAGCCAGATTGAGTAAATCGACTCTGTCGCTTTGTGGCAGGATAGCAGCAGACAGAATCGCTAGCGAAGCTATTTCGTTGCCTTCTTCCCATTCCAACTCTGACCATGAGCGAAAGAGTACGTATTCTTGTCTTCGGGCAGTAGGTGCAAAGGAAGGCGAGACCAGCAGAGTCTGCAGATAGACATGTCTGGCTTCTTTTTGCTTGCCTCGATGTCGCTCTATTCGAGAATAGGCGTCCCATAGAAGCAGATTCTGCTGATCCTGAGCTAGGAGCTGTTTCGCTAATTTCGATGCGCTGCAAACAGGGTCAGGTAAGTATCGTGAATAAGCCTTGAGACATACTTCTTAGGATCACAAATGCACTCCATCGAGAGCCATGTTGCTTGGTAGAACGTATCGAGTTTCTTGCTTTTACTCAACAGGCGAAAGACGTTTCTACGGGCTGATCGGTATTATCACATCGGAGTTAGAGCATACGCACCGTAAGCTTGTCAATTCTGCACCAGATAGATCATCTAGCGAAGAGCATTGATTGAACCAACTTCCGTCTTTTGATAACCAGAGAAACTCGAAAGAGGCAGGCCATCTTCGAGCGTAGTGTTCACTCAGAGCTGTCACACCAGCTTGCCTCGCACTTTCCATTGCTTCACCTGCAATGATCTCGAATGATTGCTGCTGTTGTTGTGTCTGAGCATTTCCAAAGAAGCGTTTGAACGATAGCGATGGTGATTCTTCGGGCATGACGTTTGAGTCGATATTGTACGGGCTAATAGGAAGGCCGATAAAGCGTAGATAATATTCTAGAAGAGTAGAAGAATTGTTGTTGAGGAACAGAAGAGGTCGAATATCGGCGAATAAGACTACACGATAGACGTCTTCTTCATCAACAGCGTTCTCAGTATTATCAGTAAGTCGTGCCGGCAACATTCTTCGCTGCCCTTCTTGTCGCTCTTTCTGAACCCAAATCTGATAGCCATCATTGGCAGAGGCTAAAGCATCCACAGCAGAAGCTTCAGGGCCATGAGCTTCTGCAGAAGGGGAGTCCGAATCCAAGTCCGTCTGATTCCAGCCTTTAGCGCCATTCTCTCCTATTCGGGGTGCTTCAGAATCCCAGAAAAGCTCTAATTCGTCGAGTTGTTCTTCGATTGTAGCAGACGTCAGCTTTGCAGGCAGGAAGAGATTCAATTCTAGGAGGGCTTGATAAGCTGCCATTGCTCGCTCAGTATAACCTGTTAAAGTTCCCTTTTAGCGAAGCTAAAATCTTGATCAAAGCAGGCCACTGACCAGCATCTCGAAGCATTCTCACAGTCTTGTCAAATATATCGAGCTGATCTTGTCGACGGAGCAGAGGTAAAGTCATCTCCACGTTCCTCAAGTAGCCGGAGCGCATCTTGAACAGCCGACCGTCTCTTGCCATCCAGTCCAACCACTCTTTCGTCAACATTTGATCTTTTCTGGTTGCTCTTCGCCATTCTCTTTCTAGTTCATCCATCTCCCAAACTTCTTCACCGACTTTAAGCCTTTCCTTCACCAATTCCGATTTCGGATCCGAACGACAAAGCAAAAGTGCTTTATCCAGGATAGCAAGCTTCCCTTCTGCTATTGCTCTCCTCTCTTCTCGCTCAACAGCTCTTTTCTGACTGCCTATAGCAAGACTAGGTTTTGATCCCTCTTTCTTAGCTTGTTCATCGGAATACGCTCGAGCGCTAGCAACATTCTGATCTTGGAATCGGATAAAGTCCAACCATCCTTTTACATCATCTGGGTTTGCTCTGACATGAGCTGAAAGAGCTTGGTTCTTGAGTGTGATGTTATCGTAAAAAGTTCGACCTTCTTTGATATCATGCGATAATTCGTCCGACTCAGATTCAGATGAAGAAGGAGTAGGCGAACGGCCTCTGGGCCCTTTCAATTGACGATAGGATGGATCTGTCGATGTAGTAGTATCTTGTTCTTGTTCATCTTCTGATGAGGAGATGTCATCTTTCAAGAGAGATATGAAAGAGTCTTGGTCAACCGGTGTTTGTGGTCTAGTACTCTCAGATGGTAGGAGCTGCAAGATCTGAACGTCCTTTGCTGTTACTTTCCACCTGTAAGCCTTGTCGGTATAGCGTGCGAGCTTGAGATCTATCAGTGCAATAGAAAACAAGCTGATAAGCAACTCACAGCATGCTGATTACGAGGTAGGATTATCAGATCCTTTATCGAAGCAGGCCTTGTTATTCGCAATGTCGGATTCAATCCCATTACTCGACCGCCTGAAATCTGTCAGCATTCGCGGCGGAAGCATAGTAATGGAGTATACCTCCAATGCGCCTAAAGCGAGGCACATCACCAGCATACAGACTTTGATAACGCTGATTGTTTGTATCGCCTATCGGATCTACGATGACTTCTTGAGCAGAAGAAGGCTTCGAGCGCCTAGGAAAGATATGTGTAGGTGCAGAGGTATCTCCGAGGAGCTTAGGTTTGGCAGAAGCATGAGATTTGGGCTGGGCTAGCAATGTCGGTTTGACAGAATGTTGTGCTGTTTGATAGTTCCCCTCTGTACGGCTACGCTTGCTCGATGATTTGTCTGATTTCTCCCGTTTCGAGTCTTTCTTCCTCTTCTTGACCTTGTCCTTGCGATCTTCTGCCTCGCTGATAGGATCATAGGATTTCTCTGGAAACGAGCCAAAGCTGGGAGCAGCCTTGGGCCTGTGGATATCTACAGCCTGACTATTTGATGGGAATGAATTGAAAGAGGGCGCAGCAGCCCGCTGCTTGGGTATGATTGCCCGCTCATCGCTCATGTCCAAGAGATCCAACAATAATTACAACGCTTGCTCTCAAGCAGCCACGTCCGTCGGCTCTATACCGTGCAGCAAGTATACCAGAGCATTGATACACCCCTCATTGAACATGGAGCTCTCGTCTACATTGCCGCAAGATTGGCAGGTCATTGCAGAGGGCGGAGCGAATCTAGTCTTTTCTTACTCAGGCAGTGATCCTGCCTTCTCATCGCTTGCTCTACGTGTTCGTAAACGTCTTGTTGGATCTCAAGGCGAATCAGATGGACAGGATCCAGCTGTCTCTTTCCATTCAGAAGTCGTCAATGTTCTAATGCCTGACTTGGCTGCGAAGCTCTACAATGCTCCAGTAGATGAATCTTTCCTTAATCGATTGCATCAAAGGGTACAGCCGATGAGAAGTCTGAAGCGGAAAGAAGTAGATGAGATTGATCCGACTAGGACCTCTGTAGTATTGGCGGAAGATTTGGTCAGCCCTAGTACAGAAGGAGAAAGAGTCTTGACCATCGAAATCAAGCCAAAGTGGGGCTTTATGCCTACCGAACATGCGAAACTATCAGCTGAAACGGAAGAGGTCAAGCGAAACTATTGCCGTTTCTGCATGCATCAGATCTACAAGACCGCTGGATCGGCTGACTCACTTTCTGATGGAAGATATTGTCCCTTAGACCTCTACTCGGGCGATTCAGCTCGTGTCAAGAAAGCTGTTCAAGCATTACTGAATCATTGGCAAGCGAAGAATGCAAGAGGAAACCAGTTCAGGCTATTCATTGATGGCATACAGATCAAGCCAAACGATGTGAGTAGCTTTTCTGTGAAATTGACCCTTATTTATAGTCATCCAGTCAACCTTCGCATCACAACTTGCCGATATATCGGCTGCAATCTGTGCAGAAACATCTCTTGTAGAAACTATCGCATCTTCTCTTCTTTCCTCGCCTCTACTACCTCGACTAAAGCATTTACAAGCATCTTTCGATCCATTGGACATCGAAGGTCTTTCCTCGCTACTGGCTCTGCATGCATCGAATTTCAGCTCAGAACCACTCTTCAACATTTCTGATCTTGAAGCATTGGAATCGATAGCTGAATTTTCCTCTTTGGCAAATCGCTCTCTTTCACCTTCGTTCTCTTTCAACAACTTGAGTACTCGCGAGAAATGTCTCTGCTACCTTCTATCAGCTTCGTTCAAAGATTGTTCAGTTATGATTCGTATCACTCAAGAAGGACCGCAAGTGAAAGCTATTGATATTGATCCGAAGAAACTAGCGAAATTAGATCACTACGCAAGGCTAGACAAAGATATCAGAGAGTTTGCGATTGCAAGAGTCAAAGGAGTTCGAGAATGCGTGAACTCCACTAAATTGGAACAATAAATTACTTCGCAAGCTATGAACAATGTCAACGCGTTATCTACAACCCTAAACAGTTACAAGCTATCAAATACATACTACTCTTCTATCAACCCAGCCATCTTTGCCCACTCTGCTTGATCGCAAGCATATTCGAGAAATTCAAATTGCTGTGAACTCATGTCAGTCCTGCTTTGCTAAATTAAAAGAGAAGAAACTCACCTACAGCTCTGCGACAGTCGCTCTGTATTTTGGGCTTTCAAAGAGACTTCGACTCAAGAACCAGTTCAGCTCTTCATCGGTATCATCAGCTTCAGCCAAATGTATCTTCCAAGAAGTCTTCGTGAATTCGTTGATCTGGTCTTCTTTGGCATTTCGCGAAAGTTCTCTGGCCCAAGGGTCTTGGTTGGTGGATAAAGCATACAAAATGACTGTGATATGGAAAATAAGCTGAAGTTAACCAATTGCAAAAGAAAGAAACGGACCACCAAGACCAAAGACATCATTAGCGAAACCGTGATGTCGCACATTGCCAATCACTTCCGGTGCCATAAATCCAAGCGTGCCGACATAGCCATAAGTCGTCTCGCCAGGTGCAAGAATGGTTGCTAGACCGAAATCAGCTATTGGATTTTTATCAGCTTGAGACGATGAAGGGGAAAGTTGATCAGCTTACCTATCTTGATTTCGCCATTTGCAGCCACAAGGATGTTGTCAGGCTTCAAGTCTTGATGCACGATGCCACGGTGGTGAAGATGCTTCAAACCATTCAAGATCTGCAGCGCACTCAATGAACTCAAGTCAAGAACAAGGACGCCTGAAAACTTACTTTGGCAGTCACATGCGCCCGACCTTCATATGAGACCTTTCTTCCCTTGTCCAATACATTCCACAAATCCGTTTGCATCATTTCCAAAGAAATGTGAACGCTTCCATCGGCTACTACTTGCTCTCCAAGCAGTGAAACAATGTTGGCATGCTTTCCTGCTTTCTTCATGATTGAGATTTCGGAATGGATTTGAGGAAGATTATCGAGAGAAGGTGAAGAGAAGACTTTGAGTGCTGCTACCTGATGCGATCGATGATGAGAAGCTCTGAAGACTTTTGCTTGACCACCTTCGCCAAGTTCGCGCTCGAGGAGGAAGAGAGGTTGACCAAGATCTTTTCGCACTTCATCGTTTTCCAGCTCGATTTCCTAAAACACTGAGTCAGCTTTCAATCGCGACACAAAGACGATTTCACATACCTCAGCAGTGGGAGCAGCAAAGATGGAGCGCTGTATGGCAGCCAAACTCATTCCATGCTTCTTTGCCAAAGTACGCATGATTGTTCGAGCATCGCGCGGAACGGCAGGAGCTTTGGTGCCAGAAGTTTGAGCAACAACTTTGACTGATTTCTGTACTGCTGTGACTGCTGGAGTGGTACATTGACCTGAGAGAAGGAAGAGTAAGCTTTGCAAAAGGAGGTAAAGAAGTACTCACGTTTCGCGGCAGGAGCAACTGGTCTATCATACTCGTCTTCCTCATCGTCAGTGTTTGCCTAAAGACGATACATCAAACCTAATGCAAGAAGCAAAGGCATCAGTTTCTCACCTCAGCAATGCGATCAGGAGTAGGAAGGTTGCGATTTATTGAGCGAAAGAAGTCGTTGAATTTTGGACGCTGTAGATGGAGAAGGGAAAATAGATCAGCTTCCAGCCTCAATATGCCTTAAAGTCAAAAACAAGAGATGAGAATGTTGTCGCGAGGCATCGATTTCAAGTCACTCTTCCAACTTGCATGATACAGACTTCGTCCGCAACCTTTACGAACGTAGGGAGGTCCGTCCATCTGAAGGGCGCGCTGCAATGAAGGCACCGAAATCTGAGCAGCGTGCTGACTTTGGACCGGCTCGCCAGGAATCCTTGAGCCAAAGATCTTTATTTTGCTTTGCCAATATGTGCAACATTCCAAAAACACAAACAACAGGAATCCAAGAAGAGACAACGCTGGCAGCTGTCAGTACCAAACTCGCAAAAGACACAATCAAGGCACAAGCAGAAGAAGAAGAGGAGGATTGCTAGAGCGTGAATCTGTTGGCTCTTACACTGCACGATATGGGCTTCTTCCGAACTGTACGACAGCAGGGAGTTCGTCCCTCCATAGAGCATAACTGCAATGAAGGCTCGAAACGATTTAAGCAGTATTGTTTGTCTTTCAGGGCAGGTCCCAGAGCTGACCAATAAGTTGAAAGTTGTTGCTTGCTTTTGAGTAGCACCTCATGTTCAGAAGGATTGATGGATGGGAATGTGACACAACAGGATATCATCGGAACCAGACAAGACAAAGAAGCTTACATCTTTAGCAAGATTACGCAAAGCTTGAACGTTATTTTTGCGCTTTCTCGCTGCTTGTACATCATTGATAGCATCTTTTCCGCTGGAAAGACGCTGTGCTTTGTCCAGAACCAGACCAGTGAGGTATTGGGCGATCTGCAATTCGGTGAGATGAGGGTAGACTTTGCTTAGCGCTCCATGGAGATTCGACAGAGTGCTTTCGGTGCGCGGTAGACCGCCATAACAGTCGCCTACTTGGACGTTCTTGGTAGGGATGATTGGAGTGTATAGAGTAGGGACTGGAGCCATATTGAGGTATCGCGATTGGTATGGAATGGAAATGAATGGAGGTATAGGTTGCAGAAGAAGAATGAGAAAGGACAGGAGTGTGCACGTCAGACGACAGGAATGTACACTAACGAAAGGGGAAACTTTACAGGAACGAAAACCGACCAGCAGAATTGAAATAAATGACGCGACGTGAGTGCGCGCGAATGAGCGCTAGTCAGAAGCAAGAAGTATCAAGATAGGAGCGATGAGAAGCCACGGAAACTGGAAAGAGATTTGCACACAATTTAGCTGAACGACGCGTTCGGAAGTGGTTCTGGTTGAAAGTGGTCAAAAATATCACGCATGTTCGCTTTGTCATGCAACATTAGCATCGGAGGAAAGCATGTAATTACACTAGCTCCATGATCAGATCTGACTTCTGGTCTGTGGAAAATGGCTCACTGTTCGCGTGATTATTTGCTCAATCTTCTTTAGTCATGGCAAGCATCGTCCCAGCGGTTTGCCCTTTCGGCGCTAGATCAAGTACATTCTTCTTCTGCTGCTTAGCCAAGTTCTCTTCCACTTGCATCACAGTGAGTTTGATTGCTTGAGGTGTAGACAAACGATTCTTGTACCCAAAGACTTTTCGAGCTCTAGAGTCGTCTGAAGTCGCCTTAGTCTGCGTATACGCCGCTCTATGAGACGTCTTACCTATTATTATGCAGCTGTTAGCTGTCTCAAAAAGACCTGGTTGGAGCAATTCTGCTGCTTTCATGCACTGAGGTATATGATAAGGTTTCATATCAAGAATGTATTTCCTGACGTAGAAAGATATGCGTAGAATTGCTGAGATACGTTCATGAGCAAGGCAAGACGAGATGGGCCAGTACTAGCTTACTTTGAGTGACATGCGCAGCGAAGAGCATAAGAGCAGGAGGAACGCTCTGAAAGCCCAAATCCCTAGTCGCGTAGTATTGGATCATCTTGCGGTTGTCCCCGAAATTATATGCTTTCGGGTCGCCCGTCACTAAGAAACCTTGACCGGCGCATTCTTCAGGTCTTTCCAGCAGCGCTTTCTCTGCCTGAATATGGACTAGAGCTACGTCGATAGCTGCCATGTTATGCTGAACTAGCTGATTGCCCCAGATGGGATTTTGTCCCCGTCTAATGTTGCCTCAGCCGGAACAAAGAGTAGCAAGTAAGACTCACTGATAGTAAGAGGCAACAAACAGATCCTTATGACCGATGAGTGCCATACCAGGTCTAATGCTCAGTGTTCGCAATCCGTTCTTTCCATCCGCTTCTCGCACCATCTTGTCTGCGGCACGTTTCGTAGTACAATAATGCGTTTGGCTAAGGTTCTTCATCGTATCGATGTTTACATCATCAGAGAATTTGAAAGGCATGTCATCTCTTGAAGAAAAAGAAAGGAAAGACTGATCTTGCACAAAGATTCCGGCTGAGGAAGTATAGATGAGGTATTTCTCTCCTTGAAGTTTTTGAGCTGCTTCAATGATATACTGCGTGCCAAGGACGTTGATATTGTAGCTCAAAGGTAACGTATAGGCTGCATTATCCCACTATTCAGGTCACCGTTTCAGTCTCTTTCGGCGCAATACAATTCCGCGGAGAAAGGACGTACAAATCTGATGATCGCAGCGCAGTGATAGATGACAGTAGGTAAAGAAGGGTTTGCGAAAGGCTTGTGAATAGCAGCTTGAACAGCTTCTTTGTTCGAAATATCGCATTGAATAGATTCGGTAGCAGGATTGTTTAGGATATTGGCCTCTGGAGTATCACGATCTATAATGCGTATATTGCTTTCGCCGCGAAGGAGTAAATGATCTATCTGAAAGCCGCTGAGGTTATGCTGAAGAATAGATGCTCAACGTACAATGAGACCGCCAATATGACCTGTACAGACTGTCAGCTTTCGTACTGCCATCACTGAGCGCAAGCTAACCTGCTCCGCCAATAACAATCTGATAATTACCAAACCTCGACTAAGCATTATCTTTGCAGTATTTTGGAACGGGACTGACCCTATTCGCATCTTTTTGCTCAGGTAAGCCTTCCTTGAGATCAGGCGTATTGGACACTTCTACGCGAGACAACTCTTCTTCAGTTGGACATGGACTCGTACATTGACGAACTCCCGCAGGAGGGTACTGCAACCTTGAGTGAACTGTATAGAGAGCGAAGAGAATATACAGTGAGATGCCAACCAGAGCGTCTGGGTATCCATTTGGCAGAAGACCCATTGCGACGTAAACACGAGAACGTTTTCTAGAGCGCGGTCAAACAAAGCTGTGTTACAAGCTCAACTAGCCTGAAGGATTGATGAACACAAGGGTAGTACAATGCTCGGTCGTCAAAAGAAAAGCTATTCAGCATATGCAATGCATGACTTTTTGCTGACTAATCATCTAAATAGTGTAGACCAGCTTTTGCGCTCTTACTTTTCCTTCTCTCATACGTTCATATCCCTTCTGAACGTCGTCGAGACCGCCTGACTTCTCTATAGGTAAAGTTCTGGGTGCCTTCGGATTAGCTAAACAAGAACAGCAACATTAGACAAGGACATACTTGACTAATTTCTGTTGATAGAGCTTAGTGGCATGCTTCAACCACTGCACATGATGTTCTCGATCGTTCGGTCCAGCTTTGACTTCCCATGTCGAGAAGCTTGCGTCTTTGCCCTACAATAACCCGATCAACAACAATCGCTGGCAGCAGAAATAAAGCCATGACTTACATCCAAAGCAGTGTAAAGAAGCGTTTCAATGACTTTAACATCTTTTCTAGGTAATTTGTCTTCTGGGCAGGGCAGAATTACAACGTTTGTTCCTCCATTTGGACCCATTGACTTGGCAATTAAAGCAGGAGAGTCGTCTGAAATAGCACTAATCAATCTCATCAGCTTGAAACTCAAACCGTAAAGAGGCGAAAATTACCAATCCATAGCATATTTCAAATTGTTCTCAGTTACTTCCCTAATCTTCTCGTCTACTTTTGGGTCCTTGTAGTCGAAAATCGCATCAGCTCCGTAGCTCTTTAACAATGGCCAATTGGCTACAAAGATAGCTTTAGCTTAATCTGTGTCGAAGAGACTGAGGACTTACTTTCTGAAGCAGTAGTGACTACTTTGTAACCCGCAAGATGACCAAGCTGAATAGCGTTCTGACCAACAGAAGAAGCACCAGACCAAACAAGTAACCATTCGCCATTGCTTTTGAGAGGTAATGATTGATCAGGTGTAGGTTCTGTAAGGTGAAGTCTGCCAAAGAGAGCTTGAACGGCAGTGAAGAATGGAATTGGAATAGTAGCTGCTTCTTCAAAAGTCATTTCATCAGGCAGAATCCTATCGACAAGCCCGCGTTAACTTGTAATCATAGCATTTGGCAGTGAGATGACTTACATGCATAGATCCCATGGCATTACTATAAATTCGGCGAAAGCTCCATGATCGTTCTTGACACCACCGCGAGTGAAGAAGGCTACACGAGTGCCTTCTTTGAGGTTAGAGGTAGAAGGAACAGATGAGCCCAATTTGTCGACGACACCGACTGCATCGCAACCAGAGATATCGCCAGCTTTGGAGATGAATTGAGCGTGTTTCTGTTTGCAGTCAAGAAGCAGACATGAGCGAACAGGGACATTGCTACTGGCTCTTAGTAAAATACCTCATCTGTGGGATTTTGACCGAAAGCCTTGATTCGTATCAGAACTTGCTTTTCCTTAGGCGAAGGAACAGGTCGGTTCTCGACCTTCACAGAGCGATCTTCTTGGACAACAACAGCGCGCATAGTAGATGACATCTTGAATTTCAGTGAGAGTTGGTTGCAAGGAAGGATCAGCAAGCAATTGAGAAAAATGCGAAATATATATGACGCGGTGCTTATTAATGCAATGAAAAGTGGTTTTGCCGGTCCACCTCAAGTTCCGCTCGCGCGCACTTAGCAGGTCAAGTTATATTATGCTGGGCATATCGGCGGACGGTTGGTGATTGAGCTGAAGTATTTGAAACGGACGTAAAGCATATCTTAGCGCATACAGGAAGAGCATGCATGTTACAGAACTAACGAGCGCTGCCACCTAAATGACTACTGCTGCTACCAACTCTCCTCGCTCTACTTTTTGATCCGAATACAACGCGACCCGCAATAAAGGCGTAGTTGGGACTTTTTGGTATCGCAAACTATGGTTCCGCAGACTGTGCTTCATACGGCCACTCCTAAGGCGAAGAGATTGACACATAACAAGCGAAAAACAAGAAACACGAAGTAGTCTAAGATAGGATGTAAACATTATCGTTCAGCAGGTTCGGGATGATGCAAGCTTGTTTCATATCTCTTTCTGTCGCTTGCTCCAGAAACACCTCTTAGTACACGAGCGATGTAGTGAGCTGAGATAGCTGCCCAGCTCTGGCTGATAACACGCTGAAAGGTTCATCATCTTCAGAAGACTCGATGCAACTTGATACGTTCCGTTGACGGATGGGTATGAAACGAAGCAGACGAGCATTATCAGATTTCAGCAGACCAGCCATGTTGAATCTTCGAGCGAGTTATTGAATCCGCCCAAAGAAGCCCATGGTCTCGTTCGAGTTTGGGAAGCCAGACATAGCAAGCACTAGCATTGAACTCTGACGCGGATGATTATCGCCACAGTGCAGTAGTACAGGGTATCTTGAGACTGGTATAGAGACCTGGCCGCGTTGGGACAAGCGACATTTTCCAAAACACGTCACAACTCTTTCTTCAAGTTGCAGCCATGTCGAATCTCCCAGACTACTACGTGGGTGCCTTGTGAGAGTATTGCTGTGCTCAGCTTATTCTTTGCCTTGTATCCACAGGCGATTCTGCGAGTGCAACCCAATGCAAGTCAGGAAGAAGTGAGGTGTGTGCTTTGGCTCGATAGACCAGCTACAAGCTTACTGTTTATAAAGACAAGGATACCGCAAGGAGTCACTTCGGTTAGCTTCAGTCAGCCAACGCGAGAGGACTCGAAGCTGACGAGCATCCTGACAGAACACATCCAGATAGAGTGGAACCATCAAAGCGGAAGAAGGGTACGCTATTCTCTTGTATCACTGTGACTCTGCTCATGATATAATGTAGCTACGGAAGATTTCCAGAAAGTAGCAGGTATGCAACTCGAATCTGCTAAGAACAATCTCGCTCATACTCGCTCTCTTTTCCCTTTCTCTTCTCCTTCTCAATCACTCTCTACGCGCACTGGTACTTCTCTTGCTGTTCCACTTCTGATCAGACGCATACTACGTTCTTTCCGATCCGACTCGTCGCTCCAACTACGACGCACAAAGAGCTTCAGCACCAGGTGGATTCACTTCAACTTCAGCCGATGCATCAGCAGATTATTTCGCAAACTTCTTCAGATCTACATTTGGTGCAGCAGCGAATGATCAATTCGCTCAAGAAGAATCATCCTCAGAAGAAGAAGAGGAGGAAGAAGTACCGAGAAGAAAAGGTGGAGCAAGAGGTGGAAGTGCTAGACCTGATCCGGATGCTACTTTTGGTGATGTGTTTGAAGATTTGTTGAGACCGGAAGTACATCGAATAGCACCTGTTTGGACTTGGGTTGGTGCTGCAGCTGGTGCAGCAATGGTCAGTCACTACTCGTTCGTTAGATGCTGCATTGAAAGATGCTGATCGATTTGAAAAGGGCTTCATTGTTGGAAATTTACCTGGAGCTGGTACATAATCTAACTTCATAAATCAGTCGACCATTACTGATATCGCCATACTAGCATTGGGCGGATATGGTGGATCTAGAGTCGGAGCAATCCGAGATGCAAAGGTGTGTCGTCATATTGTGAATACCGGCTTGTGCTAATGAGGCATGCGAAACAGGGCAAAGCGTACGTCTTCCTTCATATCATGTCTGGATGCTTTGTGGCTGATGCTGAATTCTGCTGCAGTGTATACGAGTATGTTCATTCTTTGCGTCTGCAATCAATAGCAATGCTGAATATACGTCGCAGAGTCTTCAAAGATTTGGGAGCCGGTCAGCGAGCGGAAATATTACGAGGTTTGGCAGCAAAGGTATATCGCTGAGATGAACAAGTCTATTCTATAGCTAATGCGTCTCTTTCAGGTTCTGGGTTCTGCGCTGGGTTAGAGCAAAAATCTATAGTTTGGGGAGTAGTAATTTGCAATGTATCATTATGTCATGCGATCAAGCTTAAGAGATCCATCTGAGCGTATTTCGGATAGTCAGAGATGAGCAGCAGCGGGAGATTGGAGCTACGAGAAGCATGTCACAGTTCTGATATTGCATTTGAATAGCTAGCTAACGACTTCTAGATGCTGAGTAGCTTCACGGCTTTCGCCAGGTGCCAAAGTGAACCTGTTTGTACCAATGAGTTCTAGTCTCTCGCTCTATTCAGTGACTGCTCACCAATCCTGAGCTTGACCAGGCTCGATGCATACATATTTCTTCCACCCTTCTTCCTCCATATCAGCTAAAGCATCGCTCTTCTTCTGATCAGGGTTCCAAGTAACGAAAGATGGCAAGTCTTGCTTTGACACTCGCAAACCAAAGGATAAATCTACTGCATCTGGTGCGTCGAAATAGACTCTATCGACTTCGCTTGGGAAAGTGAGTGCTTCTTTTGATTCATCATGTGGTCCTAATTCAGCTCCAGTTGCCTAAGGATGTACGAGTGAGTAGAGCGTCAAGCCAGCAGATGGAGGAGCTTACCTTATCAAGATACTTTAAGCCTTTCAAACCGGTAGCTTTCACTTCGCTCAACTGGGTTCCTTTGGGTAGTCGAATATACGTGTGCAGCAAGGTCTGATACTTGAGATCTTGTTTCGCTTCAGAAGGATTAGTGACTCGCAATACAGTCTTGAGTGCTCCAGTCTTTGTTTCAAGAATGACAGAATAGAGAAGCTTGAATTCTGGTGCAAAGAGTTCTTTGATCGTTGAATCCGGCTCAAGACCTGCACAGGTATTAGTACTTGCATAGAATCATTAAAGATTGTAACACACGGAAGTTTACGCCTGTTCCGTCTGACAAGTCCTTTACTTCACCCGCATACTCCCACTTTGAGATCCGCGCAAACCCATGCTGTTTGAGCTTATCATATGGTGCTTCTTTAGGCGGAGGTCCAAAGACAGGAAAGACAATTGGAACACCGCTACAATCTTCACTTGAGCATTCAACTCGTCATTTAGACTTAGCTGACTTACCCTCGAATAGCAGCAGGACCAGTTTGCTGACTCTTACTGGATACGAAGAGTCGCTCTTCGCCAGCACAGATCCAGCTCACGACCTGTTTTACGTAGTCATTAGCTAATGTTATGCAGTTCTGATTTGAAATGGCACTCGCTGTTGCGCCGTGCAATGCGATCTTCACGCTCGCTTTCTCATTCTCGAATTCGACAAAGCCTTGAGTGAGCTTGACTTCTGGCATATTTTTGGAACGTGATTGTTGGAGAGCAACAGCGTCCTTCAAATTGGCCAGATTGCTTGAATTATCACAGTCGCACTGATTGTAACTGGCTGCCCTGTACAACCTGAGCCAATTTGACAGAATTCCAGTAAGCTGGTTGGCGAGATTTAGCAAGGCAAAGTGAAGGGAAAGGCCAATTCAATTGGGAAGAGAAAAGCGCAATAAAGAGAGCAGGAAAGGGAAGAGGATCAATAGACGCAGCCTGGATACTGCAACCATCAGGACAGAGCTAAGCAGAAGGACAAGATGGCTAGTCACTTCGAGTATACCTTGAGTATATCATACGAGCAGTACGTTCAACGTTGCATTTCGCTCCATAATAACTTATTGTGCTCTACAGTGGACAATCTTCCAGACGATCTTATCGTTGAGATCTTCGACTACTTCAATGCGGGAGAATTGTTCATTACTTGTCTCACTCTGTCGAAGCGCTATAGTCAGATCGTGCTCAAACATTCGATATACCGCTCCATTCAGCCCACTTCTCTGATTCAATGCACAACTCTTCTGCATCATCTTCTTTTGAATCCTCGCGGCGCGTCCTCAGTACAAGATATCGATTTTGGGGAAATCGATTGGGACGACGAAGACAGCTCGACGCATCTTCTAGCACCAATGCATATACTTGCCTGTACGCGGAACCTCAAGCACTTACAGCGCATAGGAATTCCGACAGGCTATCAAGATTTTATGCTGACTTGTATATCAAGACTGCCTTTGCGATCCCGAACTTTTCAGTATGGAAGCAATGACGACGAGGAAGGAATCATCTTTGGAAATTTGCTGCCGTATCTAGTTGGAATGAAGAACCTGGAACACCTGGGCCTCAGAGAACAATTGGAAGATAACCCTTTTGCCAACTATATACCCAATTGCCTTCCTCCATCGCTATGCTCTTTGAGCCTTGCCCATTTGGGAATATCGTCTCAAGATCTCGCAATACTCTTCGAAAGCCTGTCTTTGCCTTTGCTGCATCTTAATATTTATCATTGCAACAATCTAACTGGAGAAGGAATCGCAGAAGCTTTGGCCGGCTTCGGGCAATCGCTGCTGGACATCAATTCATGGTCAACTATAAATATGCCGGATGACATACTCGTACACTGTCATGCATTGGCTGCCGCTACTCTGCGGGTCAACTGGAAAGAAGATGCAAGGATTATCAAATTCTCACCTTCATCCGTCATACATCATCTCGTAGTAAAAGTTTGCACTCCATTCTTAGGTTGGATCGCAGCACCAATTGCGATCTGGCCGAAATCTCTTGCGAAGCTTGAGCTGTCGAACGGAGGAGCTAGACGGAATGCGTGGCCTATCTTAGACACTTGCGCTATACAGGTAATGTGCGCTCTGCTCATTGTATCCCGCCGTCTTAAGCTTTGATTCAAGAAAATCTGTAACATGAAGAACATCGACGTTACTTTCAAGTGAATTTTGGTCACCCAAAGATCATCTGACACCCTCTCCTCTTTACGCTCTGCAGTCCCGTTTCGGCCGCTGTCCCCTCTTTGGTCTCTTTCGGTCCGAAAACAGAAAACTTCAATGCCTCGAATCTCGGATACGGCTCACAAAAGAGGTCGAGAACAGTCAAGAGGTCAAGTACCAGATCTGATCGCAAGAGGCCAGAGCAGATTTTCATCTACATGCTTATCTTATAACCAAAACTCGTATTGCTCCTGTGAGGAAGTTTCAAAGCGGAAGAAGAGAATCAACCAAGATAATGATCATCCATTCTGGAAGCACTGTTCCTCGGCACACAATCGCTCTCTTCTGGCTCTGTTTTTCGTGCGAGGAGTTGTTCAATGATCGAGCAAATTCTCGCTTACTGTAAGCCGTACGTCGGCAAAAGAAAATTGAGGCAGAATGCCAAAGATGATGGCGTCTATAGTGAGGAATGCTCGATCAAAGCAAAAGAGCAAGGACAGAAGATGTAATTGAGTATATCTAGCATAAATAGAATTCTAATGTTGCTCATCAGCTACATTCGGTCAGGCGATTTTAGATGCTAAGGCCAGCCATAGATTCTTTTCCCTTCATGTAGGTACCGACAGTGGTAGCAAAGTGTTTGCCTTGGAATCTGTTCACTTAAGTTTAGCTTGCAAATCCGTTTTGGCAAGACTTGTCTTTGACTTGCCTGGCGACTGCCTTTTCCTTCTCTGAGACAGCTCTTGATCCATCACCACCAGCAATAGATCCAGCGCCTGAATGATAGCACCGATTAGGCGCGATTATCGTAAGAGAAGAAGACCCTTACCGTATGCACTTCCACCAACGACTTCAGACAAGTCTGAGAGCTCCTTGGCTCCGAATCCGATAGGAACGATGTTCATGCCTGATGCGCGATTTGTCAACAAGGGCATCGGAAAGCGACAGAATGATACATACCGTGGTGGACACTGTTTGCGCAAATAAGATGTTAGAAAGTGGTAAAGCAACGAGAAAGAGGGGGGATGTACAAGAATGGATAGGTAGTAAGAGCCGTAGTTTCCTGGCCACCTGTTTGACCAGGCGTCAGCTCCGAACCATCAGGCAAATGCAGAGAACTGACCGCTTTGAGAACCAGTTCCGAAGAAAACAGAGCCGAATTTGCCAGTCAGTTCTCCTTTGGCCCAAAGACCTCCGGTAGCATCGAATAATGCCGAGACCTGAGCAGGTGTGCGACCGTATCGAGCTGCGAAGCAGGTTAAAAACGGCAAGTCTGCATACCAAGAGCAGCTCACTTGGAATACCTAAAAGGAGACTAGATGTCAGCATAAATCCGCCGAAGAAACAGGCGAAGAGACATACCGAAGATGATACCATCGTACTTGGCCAGATCAGCGGCTTCAGCTACTCTGTAATGACTCTTCTCTTTGGCATACATCTTCAAATTGAGTCAGTAAGGCAATCCCCGTAAATTGAAGTTTGTTTCACCTTCTCGAGGATTTCTTTAGGGAGGGCTGCAAGCAGAGTCAATAAAAGATGTAAAGTAGGTAAACGTTTCAGACATACTTTCAGCGATTTGCAGAATTTCGACTTCGACATTAGAGACTCCCTTAGCGCCTTCAGCTACTTCTTCAGCCAAAGTCTGGATATGACCCCTGTGATGACAGTAGACCTTAGCATGATTAGGATCGTTTTGCTGAAAAAGACAAACCAGGTAGAGTAGAAAATGACTGTCGATCATAATGAGTCTGGCTTCCGACCTCGCGTGTGCTACTTACCAGCGATCTTGGCAGGCATATTGAAGTATCTATAGGCCGTGCATTAGCTTTCACCGAACAGGCGGGAAATACAAAAACTCGCGTGGATTGACTGAAGACAGTGAGAGTCAGCCTAGGCCACCAGATTTGGTTTAGTGCTCACCAAGAAGTATGTGAATAGAGAAAAGTAGCAGCAAAGAGTGGTTGAAGCAGAATAAGATGACTAACTTGAGCCAAAGGCTGTCAGCGAGCTTCTCGCTTACTAAGCAGCTGACACCTTAACTCCGTTGTTTCCTTTCACTTTTCTTCTCAATCCATTCGTTTTCGGCATACCCTAATATATACTTCAGAGATGTCTCACACAAAGCTTGTAAGCTCCGATTTCCATTCTAACAAACTAAATTTTGAATTTCCGAATTGGATCAGGCTGTCGTGTACTATTCTACTTGCAAGTCTAACCTTAGCATGTGCCAGTACTAAGCTTACGCTCACGATCAGATGGTCATACATTGGTCAGTCCTTATATCAATTTGCAAGAATTCCAGCTCATTCAAACGAATCTTAGACGATGGCCGAAGAAATGGCTAAAGGCATGCGCACCGTTTCTGGAGTAGATGTAGACATCTTGCAGTTCCGCGAAAGTGAGTACAGTAGGTAATTCATTGCCGGTTCACGCTGATCTCCCGCTACAGCTTTATCCGAAGATATTTTGAAAAAGGTTAGTAGACATGAATGATCCAGGATGACTTGCTAAAAAGAGCACAGATGTACGCGGCACCAAAGGCCAACTATCCTATCGTCGAATCTTCGGATTTGACCAAATACGACGGTTTCGCTTTCGGGATTCCTAGTAAGTTCATCAACTTGGTAATACATACGTGTCTGAATTGCCGCATTCTATCAGCTCGTTATGGTAGAGCTGCAGTAGGTCACTTGCCCTGTGATTAGTGAGGTACCTAATTGTGCATTAGTCTCAAGTTGATTCGCTCTTTGATGCCACGGGCGGTCTGGTTCGTTACTTTGCTACCTGTTTATGACCATCACTTACTCCAATGTTAATAGTGGGCCTCTGGCGCTCTCGTATGTCTTCTGCAACTTCGGACTTCCCTTCACTCACTCACTTTATGGCAGACGAACAAATTCGGAACCGTTTTCTCCGGCTCTGGTTCACAGTCTGGAGGGCAAGAGACGACAGCTTTGAGTACTTACCCTTTCTTCGTTCATATGGGCATGGTTGCTGTTCCTTGTGGATTTGGTAGTCCCGAACTATCGGATCTTGGAGAAATTGTCGGTGGAAGGTTAGCCGCTATTTCGAATTCGATTGATATGGTCTGACGAGTGATGGATAGCGCATATGGTGCTGCATCTATTTCAGGTGGAGATGGATCTAGACAAGTTTCTGAAAAGGAGAAGAAGATTGCAGTCTTCCATGGTCATCATTTCGCTACGCAAGTCGCAACCTATATGCGTGGGAAGCAAGCGTGAGTCCAAATACTCTGTAGTACCAAATATAAGTCTGATGGCAATAGAAGAACTCCTTCGACCCAGAACCTTGCTACTGTCTCCCCTGACAAGAACACATCGCAAGCCATTGAGCCGAGCTCGACCGGCCAATCAATGCCAGATGCTATTCCATATGTCGGAGCCGGTCAGTACTATTGATACTCAACCCTCAAACTTCCTGACCATTTCCTCGCAGGCCTAGCTACGGCTGGTGTTGGATCAGTTTTAGCTCGAGAGAATGCGCCATCAAGTGGAAATACCGTTCCAGCTACTTCAACTTCAGTTCCAGGAACGCAAGCAGTACCTTCGTCAAGCCAAGCTCCTGTTGCTTCTCAATCGGTTGACACTCAGCCAGATGCGACTGCACCAAATGTAGCATCTCAACCAGTCGCTTCTGCTCAACCAGCTGTAGCATCTCAACCAGTTGGTTCTGCTCAAATAACTCAAGCATCTCAACCAGACACAGCTCAACCTGCAGTTGCACCGGCAGCAAGTCCCAACGGAGCCAACGGAAACAAAGTCGCTTTCGAAACCAAAGACAATGAGAAAGCAGCAACATCAGCAACAGCACCTAAGCAAAAGAAGAAGAAGAGCAGCTTCTTCTCTTGCTGTGGTGGAAACTCGTCCAACTATGATTCGTGAGCTAGTAAAGGTGGATAAAGGGGAAGAAGTGGAAGTATTTGTCGTTGTAATAGTACATCGTTTAGATTAGGTTGAGGAATTCATAGATGTGTTCATTATATCGCTCGTTAGACCTGGCAGGATTATCTCCATGAGCTGAAAATTGCTCCTTGTCTCGGTACGGTCAATACCACTGGAAGCATACTGGCGAAGTTGCTCTGGCATACTCATTCCTGGTATATCCACCAGCTGGACTGTCTTGCTTGAACTCGCAACGCATTTGTCAAGTTTGGGTTGCTGAATAGCAAGCGGAAAGGCCTGCCAAGGGCTTTTGGAGATCAGGCTGCTCAAGACGTGCAAGAACAGCAACTGTGGACTACAGGCAGCAAACGGTTGAGATAGGGCTCGTGCGGATCACAGAGACAGGGCAAGGCATTTGACACTGGGCGAAATTGTCTGAGGCTTGAAGCTTGAAGCTCCTACACAAAGAGTAGGTCTTATATTGTGCTGAGGTTCGAGACTCGTTTGACTTTCTCTTTCAGTGGAATCTCTCTCGAACGAGCTCTTGACTGAAATCTTTCTCAATCTGAATGCCGGCGCTCTATATCCTCTGCTCACTCTGTCAAAGCGAATGCATGAAGTCATTGTTTCCGGTCCTTTGTATCATGCTATTCGTTTCTGCGACTTGCCTGCTACCACTAAACTTCTGAAACATCTGCATATGAATCCTTCTGCGGCTCGCCATATCAAAGACTTGCATTTCGGCTTCGTCAGATATGAACAAAACGATTTCACTGGACCTCACGTTCTTTCTCCAGTCTTCCTGATCTCGTTGGCGACTCAACTTCAAGGTCTTCATGATCTATCACTCCCTCCTGACGAGGTCCAATTTGCCCTGTCAATAATCGCTAAGCTTCCATTGAAAGCTCTTTCCTTCCAGACTAGGCGCGCAAACGAGCCAGTCAATCCGTCGTATAGCAACCTACTGCTTCTCTTGAGACATCTGCGATTTTTAAGAGAATTTGGCTTCGTAGATGTAGAAGGACAGGTCCCGATCGACTGCGTGGAAAGCAGCCTTCCCTCTTCTCTGAACAGATTACGTTTGGATCGCCTGGCTATCAACGACGAAAGCCTGAAGCGATTATCTCTGGCTTTATCAGGACCTCTGGAGAGTCTGTCTATCATGCGGTGTGCAAATTTGACCAGCCATGGAATAAAGGTGGCGCTCAAACATCATGGTCCCACACTGCGCAATATCGCGATCGGTCATGCAGTGCTACCGGGGGATACGTTCGAGGACTGCCATGCCTTGAAGTATCTGTCATTGCCGGGAGGTTTTTCACAAAGCACCCATATCATCAGCTTGTCTCCAACCATCACATCTGCCAGAATCTTCTTTAAGAATAAGGGCATCTCAGCTGGCTGGCTTGCATGCAGCATCTGCTCATGGCCTCCTCGTGCTGTCAAGGAACTATATTTGGTGGATAGTCTGGGATATTCAGTTGCTGAAGTGAATACTCTTAGAGTAGGTAGATAATCAGTGCATCCCTCACCCTCAGCTGATTGGACCCTTAGAAAGTCTGTGTGGAAAAGGTCATCAAGTTCTCCGTATATTAGGCGATTGATTGAGTAACATCAATGATTTAGAAGAGCACGAAGCAAAAAGCTGCCAAGCGGAGAGGTCACAACGACCGTGATTGGCCGCAATAGTCCATGATACAGAGCTAATCCTCCCTCCGCCGCTTCGCATCATCACCTCCTAAATCTTCGTCTGCAGCTCGCTTCGTGATTGGCTTGAATCCCGCTGCTTTTCTAGGCACCATCGACGCTTGAGGTACATTGAGAGTAGGTGTAAGATTGATTTCAGGTGCTGGAGTACCGCTTTCTTTCGCTTTGCCTTTACCCTTGCCTTTCCTTTTACCAGCTGGCTGTTTCGAAGGATCGACAGAGACAGATGATTGAAAGTCTTCTATTTGAGGTGCAGTCCTACATCGAACACGATCAGCTCACTTCTGCATGCAGAGTATAGAAAAGAGACGCACATTTTGTTACCAACACTCAGAAGCATAGTAGCCGAACCCAATCGCTCTTGCCGAGCTTGGAAGGCAGCGTTGGTAGACAATGGAGTATCGCCTGAAGCCATAGCAGCAGCTTTCTTCTCGTCTTCATATTTCTTGAGACGCTTGACTTGCTTGTTTGTTCCACTACCTTTGCCATGAAATTCATGCGAAAGATATCTGTGAACACAAGCCTATATCAGCGAGAAATTTTGCAATCAGCAATGTGCACTTACTTCCAAGCTTCCTTCTTTGTCATCTCCCGACCAAACTCGTCAGTGTACTTGATATCGATATTGGGTTTATAATCTTTGAAGCGATCCAAATCTCGGGCAGCTTGTTCTCTATCTCTTTGCTTGTTCTCCAATTCGCGTTGATGTTGATCTTTAGATGAGCCAGCAGCTTTTGAAGCTTGTCGACTCGCAGCAATTCGAGCTTCATCTTCTCTTCTTGCAGCTAACCAGCGTTGTTTCTTCTTGTACTCGTCCTCCGCTGCAATCTCTTCCGGTGTCATAGGTTTGACCAAACCTTGTTGCTTGAGCAAAGCCAAAGTAGCTCCCATTCCGCGAGAATGTAAATATTCACCACCTGTCCCTCCTAAAGCTCGATCAGTCTCTTCTTCTTCTTTCTTGATTCGCTCTTCTTCTCCAGCTAACAATCTTCTTTCCTCTTCTTCCTCATCCAAATCCATACCGTTCGTTTCGCCCGCTTCAAGTTCAGCAACAGGTTCTTCCATTTTGACTTCCCTAACAGTTTCTTGCGCAGAAGAAGTAGAAGTAGCAGGAGGAGCGGGTGATGTTCGTTCTCTTTTAGGTAAAGCAGGTTGAAGAGTGATGCCTCGAACGAATTCAGAAGTATCGTCCAAGACCAATCCTTTGTCCTCTTCTAGCGTTACATCTTCCTCATCTTCTTCTTCCTTGACTTTGTCCATATCCACTTCTTCGTTTGTCGAAGGTAAAGCACGTTCTTTGAGTTCAGTTACAGCTTTCCT
The DNA here is from genome assembly GCA_039545335.1 of Kondoa subrosea. NCBI lineage: Eukaryota > Fungi > Basidiomycota > Agaricostilbomycetes > Agaricostilbales > Kondoaceae > Kondoa > Kondoa subrosea. The sequence goes on from BCIN01000005.1 coordinate 505,600, forward strand.
GTTCTTCGCTCGCCGTTGTCGCGCAAGAGAAGATTGCAGCTCTTCGTCATCCAGTAATGCTTGAGCATCAAGTTCTGCTTGAGATGTTCGATTTATAGTAGGTGCTGGAGAAGCTTCATCTGGTTTTCTTGTGGAAGTAGGTTTAGATTTCTTCTTCTTCTGCAATGGTATCACATGGTCAGTATACAGAGGGTATAGGAGAGATGAGGAGGGACGTACTTTGAGCTTCTTGAAGCCTGCATCACCTTCTTTCAGGTAATCACCTGAATCGAGATTCTTCTCGTAGTTCAAGTTCATGAGCGTCTTTTGCAGTTCTTTAGCTACTTCTTGTTTAGATTCAGAGGTCTTGATGACTGGTTTGGCAACGGCTTCAAAAGTATTTGCATCATCGAATTCAGTTTGATGAGAAGAAGACGCCGCGCCTAATCTGAATCCGGAAGAAGTCTGTTGAATAGAAGGATCATCTTTGATATCCACATCGTATTTCGATAAGATCCCAGCTTTCTTTCCGGTTGAGAATTCCTGATCATCCAAACCAGTATATTGATGAGCGTTTTTGCCTTTAGATTTGAGATCCAACCGTTCTTCCGTTCGCTTGTAATCTGCCATATTGACGTTCTCCAATTCATCATCATCGTCATCCACACCCATTAACCTTGAATCCCTCAAAGTCAAGATACTGTCTTGACCTTCTTTGAAGTCATCTAGATCATGACCGACTTTGATTCCGCGTAGATCAGATTCATCATAACGAGCAGCTAATTCCGCATCCAAAGCTTCTTGTTCTTCTTGACGTTTCCTAGCCAATTCAGCAGCAACTTCTTTTGCTCTCTTTTTAGATTTCTTAACCCAAGCTTTAGCTGCATCTTCTTCCGTATTACCACTACCTTCACCTAAACTTTTGCCAGTCAATTTATTCTTGAGATCTCTTTTGGTTTTGGCTTTCTCCAATCGTTCATTCAAAGCGGTTGAAGTGCGTAAGGATTCCTCTGCATCCCTAACAGCTCTAAAGTTCTCAACAGCGATCTCATCTTCTGTTTTGACTGGTTCTTGACCTGCTTGGGTTGGTGCAGAAGGATCGCCTAGAGGTTTCAATCCAAGCGAGAGTCGAACTTTACTATTTAAGGAGAACGCGAAGGGAATAAGCTGGGTCATAACAGTAAAATGGAGGTAGAGGGACTTACTTGGTCTCCTCCAGCGAGAGGGATTCGGCAGACATGATTGTTGACGAACGAGGAATTATAAGGGTCGAAATGTAACAAGGGGGTTTAAGTTTCTCGCCACCCTTATTTTCGGTTGAGAAACGAGTTTCAAGGGTTACCCTTTCTCCATATTTTCATACTTCAAGCTTGGGACCTTCTCGTACTAGCTCTACAGCATTCACAGTACTCTACAGTCCACCTGAAGCCGTGCTCTGGCCTTGATCTGATCTGATTGCACCTGGAATGTCAAGTCCTCGAATAACTGGTTCGGCCTCTTCTTCAACCCCTTGCACATTCCCTCAGGTCTAACGCGTTCGTTATAGTCTGTGTAGTAGGCGAAGGAGGTGTTGGGTTAGTCACTTACTACAGCTCTGAAGAATGAGCTGAAGAACAATGGTTTAGCAAGTCGTGCTTGACCTTAGCTTTCCTCAAGAGAGATTTCTCAGAGGAATATGATCCTACGTACGTACCATCTCTATCCAAATGAGTTTAGTTTCTCATCGTGGAAGAGTCGTTGTACAGTGTGGAAGATAGTTATACGTGCGCTGCAGATTGGCCTCCCTGAGTATCAAGCTCATTTGGCAACTTCATGCGTGTACAGTGTCGAGATGAATGTTGATGGTCAGCCTGTCACAGTAGACGTGAGTATTTCTGCCTCTTTACCAATCCGTTACAGCTAATGATTTGTATAGATAGTAGATACAGCAGGTCAAGGTTTGCGCTACTTCCTTTCAATTCCGGAGATTCTCCTTCTCAAAGTAATCTATAGAGGAATACCGCAATCTTTGGCAAGCAACAGCTCGAACAGCAGATGGCTTCATCTTTGTCTATGCTATAGATTCCCTAGAATCCTTTGCCGCTTTACCTGGATTTTTGAACATCGTTCGAGAAACAAAAGCTTCACACGACGAGGATCGACCTACTTCCCTTAATTCACCTGAAAATAATCCTTTTGTATTTGCTGTTCTGGGTAACAAGACTGATTTACCTCAAGAGAGAAGACAAGTACCGGCTCAGGATGGTCAACAGTATACGAAATCAGGTGGAGGTTTATTCTTGTTCGTCATCTTTCAACCCTGAAATATCTTACTGATTCAATGGGATTTTAGCGAAACTTCTGCTAAAATGTCTTTAAACGTCGAAAGTTCTTTCACTTCTTTAATCCGTCATATCCTTCGTGCTCGAGCATTAGATAGCGCAGCAAGAAAACCAGGTCAATATCAAAGAACTTCTTTCAATAACCCAAACGTTGGGTATTTGGAAATGATGCAAGAAGCGAAAAGTAGGCAAAGCGTTACTTTGGATGAGAAAGCTCGAGTGAAAAGACCAAAGAATCGTACGTTCTTTCCTCTCTGGAGCAACTTTTTACTATTCGCTCATGCTTGTTTTTGTTGGTCACTAGCGAACCTGAGCATGGACAGGAACAACACTAAGAGTTTTGGTGGATTGGCTGATGAGAAGAAGAGCGGAGGTTGTTGCGTCGTTTCTTAACGAATTCAGAAGATTGGGGTTTTATTGAGTGGGTTTGTAATTGTACTGATTAGTCGTTTGTGTGTCACGCAGTAACTTAATGAAAGACTTCTACAAATGCATTGTGGGACTACTTGTATATTGACAATATTGACAATGTCTTATGCTTTGGATTTGGGTTGAATCTGCTTGTACAATGAATTTGAGATCGGGAAAAGGTCATAAAGAGCATACCTTCAGACTGAAATCAACATGCTGGACACTTTGATGCGCAGAAGAAGTCGACAAGATATCGACACCTGCCTTGACGGTAAGCGGAGTTGCACTGAGAGTGTGATCGCGAGCTAACCCTCAAACACATGACTTGCAATGTTCTCCTCTGTCAATCCTCCGCTGACTTCGATCAAGAACTTATTGCTTCCGCCATACTTCTCCTTCAGCTTCACAGCAGAAGCTGATATCTGTTCCGGTGTGAAATTATCGAGCATAATGATATCTGCACCAGCTTCTATGGCTTGCACCGCTTCTGCTTCTGAAGTACATTCCACATCGATCTTGAGCGAAAAGCCACAAACAGATCGAGCGGCTGCGATAGCTTCTGGTATAGATCCTTTGGCCCAGATATGATTGTCTTTGAGCATGACCATACTACTTAAATCATAGCGATGAGGATCAATGCCGCCTATCAGCATTCCATATTTCTCGACAAGGCGGAATCCTGTCAAAACAGTGGGTATCAGTGAGATACCAGAGCAAAGCAAATAGCACTGACCTGGAGTAGTCTTACGCGTCCCTGCTACTGTTCCTTTATATCCAGCCGCTCTTGCAGCCTTTAGAAGTCGAGAAGATCTGACTTGGACATCAGACGGATTCAGCTAAGAAGAGATCTGAAACGTACTTTGTAGCTATCCCAGAACATCTCGCCAGTATATTGAGAGCTACTCTTTCGCCTAAAAGCAGATACCGAGCTGGCCCTTGCACAATAGCGACTTTGACTTTTGGCGTTTCTTTCGACACTGAAACTGCATCTCCTTCTTTATAGAGCCATTCCACGCTGTGTACTAATCAGCTTCATGCTAATGCAGTGATCAAGCAACTCACCTGCAGCCTAATTGTGCAAACACTTCATCGAAGAATGGAACTCCAGCCAAAATACCCTAGAACTATCGCTTGAGCTGTGATACAACGTTGCTTGCATCTCACATACAGACTGTTTGGCCAGCAGGAAAGCTTCCTGAGATTCTTCCCCGACAACGAAACCTCCGCAGTCGAACGATGGCGTATCTTCAGCTAACCAGCTGGTAATGATCGCTTTCCATGAAGGTGGCAGGAGATGTGCTGGATTACCTAAGCTTGCTGCACTCATTGATTGGCTCGGGACAAGATGCTAAGTCGGCTTCCAGGTTTCCCCGAGACACAGATCAGGGCGCTCGAAAGTTATCTGATTCGCTGTTAAACTTCCAATCGCTTAAAGTGCTCCAAGTTTTTTCTCGTTCTGCCACTGGTCTTCGTCTCTGTATCTCGCTCAAACGGTTGAACGAAATGGAAGTAACTCCTCAAGCTCAAAAGGCGGAATCCCTCGATGGAGATCATCATATCAATCTTCCAGAGCACGCAGCGCGCACGCAGAAGGGTGTAGCCGAAGTAGAGGCAGTCAATGCTGTGTGGGACAAGAAATCTAAAGCTTTCCTTTTCTTTGGGTGAGTTTGCTTTTCGATTTTCAAGCGGGAATTTTTAATCTGATAAGAACTTTTCTCTCTTAGAATCGCTTGTATCGCGTACATCTACTCCTTAGATGGCTCGTGAGTGTTTTCCTACTCTTTCGAAGCTATATACTAATGATCTAGAGCAGAACAACATATCGTAAGGTTTGAGCCAATCAGCTTGCAGCAGCTCTGATTTGGGACCGAAACAGAGTACCAATCTTTTGCTACCTCTTCTTTCTCTCTTCATTCCACTCTCTCCACCATCTCAGTTGTTCAAGCGATAATTTTAGCAGTTTCAAAGCCTATTTCGGCCAAGATCGCAGATGTTTTTGGTAGAGCTGAAGCTTTCATCGTCGCTGTCATACTCTATGTTGTCGGTTATATCGGTATGTCTCCCTCTCCATTTGAGTGCCGGGGCTGACTTGGCTTTCAGTTGTCGCGTCTTCTTCTGGCATCACTAGCTATGCCGCAGGCGCGGTTATATATTAGCAAGTGCCTGTTTGCAAATAGCTCGTTGCTGACGCTGACAATTCTGTGCAGTATGGGCTACGCAAGTGTGCAAATCCTGGTACAGGTAAACTAATCTATCTCCTCAATCAACCTGGGCTAAGTCAACGCCTGCAGATTGTTATTGCCGATGTCACCACTCTTCGATGGAGGACGTTCATCTCTGCCCTCGCTTCTGCTCCATTCTTCATCAATGCTTTCGTCAGCGCGAACATTGCAGCTGGAGTTTTGCCAAACTGGAGATGGGTCAGTAATATTCCATGTGAACAATGAGTCATACTGATTCACATATAGGGTTATGCTATGTTCGCGATCATCATTCCAGCTGGTGCGGCGCCGATCATCCTGACGCTTCTTTGGGGTCAACACAAGGTAAGTTCCAAGCGCAAGACTGGATTACCGTTAATCAATCTTTTGTAGGCCAAGAAATTGGGTCTATCAGCAACTGACTATCAAAACAACAATATTGCCGCAGATCAAAATCATCATTTATCTATTCCAAAGCGGTTCATCCAAGCTATGATCGAAATCGATGCTATTGGACTCCTTTTGATTGGCTTCGCTCTAGCTTTGATCCTCGTTCCTCTTACCATTACCAATAGCGGAGCAAGTGGATGGGATTCACCTTCCGTTATCGCTATGCTGGTTTGCGGTTTCGTGATTTTGGGTATTACGATTGCCTATGAAGGATGGTTTGCAAAGGTGAGCATGCATTACTAGTGTCGTTTGCCTTCAAACTGACCCTTTATTGAAAGTTCCCTGCTGTCCCTGGCCGGTTCATGCGCAATCCTACTGTCTTGGCTGCTTGCACTATCGCGCTCTTCGACTTTATTTCTTTCTATCTCCAGTTTACCTATCAATGTGAGTCAGAATTGGTACTCCGTGACTCCTACTGACTTTCTTTTGCATAGATTCTTTCATCTACATTACTCGCTTCCCCGAATGGTCAATCAAAGATTTAGGCTATTTCGCGAACGTGAGTTGCTTGCTCGATATGAGATTCGCTGCTGATCATCCTATAGACGCAATCACTGGCCTTGACCTTCTTTGCTATCTTTGCTGGCGTTTATATTCTTATCTTCAAGCGATTAAAGGTAAGCTTCAAATACTTATAACCCGCTTGATACTCATTTCGATCCAGGTCCTACTCTTCGTCGGTCTGGCTATCCGTCTTCTAGGTGTTGGCTTGATGATACATGCTCGCGGTGCAAAGTGAGCCATACCGTATCAAGTTGTACACTGCTGATGGTCAATCGCAGCGGATCTACTGCTGAGTTGGTCATTGTACAAATCATTCAAGGCGCTGGAGGAGGAATCGCGGCCGGAGCAACTCAAACTGCCGCACAAGCTGTTGTGCCGCATCAAGATCTTTCTGCTGTTACTGCAGTGTACTTGTTGTTTGCCGAAGTAGGGGGAGCTATCGGTACCGCTATTGCAGGAGCTATTTGGAGGAATAGTGAGTACCTAGGATATGCTGTCAACATCTGCTAATATAAGTTTAGCCATGCCTAATCAACTCGATCAACGCTTGTCTGGACTACTGGATCAAGCGACTATCGATTCCATCTTTGGCTCCATCACTACAGCAGCCGCATATCCTCGCGGTCAACCTATCTTTGAAGGCATTCGCGCTGCATACACCAGAGTCATGGAACTGATCCTCATTCCAGCAACGGTGCTTGCAGTCATTCCTCTGATTGCTGTCTTCTTTATCAAGAACTTGCCTTTGGGCAACGTGCGCAACGTGGTGGAAGATGAAGACGTGGCTTCGCTGGATTCGAGGACGTCTGATAGGAAGGACAAATATTAGAGATGTGTGGTAATGGGATAATCGAACAGAGGAAATGGATCTCATAGGATTCAGCTGAAACTCCTAACGAGCGAAGTACAGCATTGCAGTACAATTTGTGGTGCAGAGGCTTGCTACTTTGTACAGCTGGGTGCGAAAGCAATGTAAACATGCTCGTTCACAACTTAAAGACGAGCAGCTCTCTTGTCTAGAATCATCCACTGCCCTGTCTTATAGCAGCTCTCCTATGGAAACAGCTATGAAATTCCTGGCAGCAATCCCATCGCGATCCTCTTCCTCCCTGGACACATGGAGTAAGTGCAATTGTTTGCATTGCTGAAACTCCTTGGCTAATCCTGTCGAGCTCTCAACAGGTCACTCGATCGATCAGATGGGAGAGCCAGGACAGACGTGAAGGGGCCCGTCGTGAGCGGAAGCAACCACATCCGTTCTGCATGGTGCTCTCCCTTCTGAGATAGATCTGGGAACAAAGACTGGCTAATCCAGGTCTCCCGAGATCTCCATATGGACGACATGGACAACTGGACGACATGAACGATTGGACAACTATGGACGACTGGACAACTGGACGACTGGACGACTACGACACAGCAAGGGGAACAAGCTCTCTTCTCGGCMAAGGGAAGCGCTGCTCTCTTCTCAGTAACCCTTCTGCTTGTTCTTTTCTAGCTTTGTTCCTTCTCGGACAGACGTCTGCATATGGTAACAGAGATATAGCATAACCAAAAAGACGCAAGAGCAAAGCAGTCGTTCTATCAAATCCTACCATGACTGCTTATTCACGAGTAAACTGAGTGTGATGATAGCTGATCAGCTCACTGCGCGTATACCTGATGTGGAATCGAGTGGAAGTTGAAGACAGAAAGCCAGACATTGAAATGCCCCTTGACCTCGAACGAAGATTCAGCGTCGATATCTTGGCCACTGGTACATCACGTGCTATCTCTGGCTGTGCTGTGTATGCGCAATAAATGAAGACTGCAGACAGGTCGAATTCGCTGTCGTTGCAGGAGTCTATTGAACTTTCAGCTCCTGAAGAACATCGTTGGAACTCAGACTATGCGCAACGAAGATACAATGACCGTTGCTGTTGACTACTGCTGAGAACTTGGGCTTTGCTTTTATTTCCCACCACTGCCTGCGAATTCTTGACTCTGACCAAATGATGCTTCTGATGCAATTCATATCAATGGCTAGCTCGATTAGATGTATCCTTTTGAACCTCTCACCCTGAATCGCCGAGCATCTTTCGTTTCCCGAGCTGGTCTTGCATGACATTTTCTGAACGTTTCTCATCCATCAATCAATACCTATCTCTAACTATCTATGTCGGGACTCATCTGTAATCGTAACATGACCCTGTCCACAACCCATTACGTGCAACACCCCCATGCAAAAAAGTAGCAAAAACGACCACCCATAGGATTGAACTACTGGAAGGATGTCAGGTATGAAACCACTTTGTGTGCAGACAGGTAACTCACTGGACCTCCCGATTAACAGTCGGACGCTCTAACCAGCTCTGAAAGAGGATATGGGTTAGGGATGCGCTAGAAAGAAAATTTCGATGCTTTGCTACTCGTTCTTCCTACCGTTACCAATAGCGGAGCAACTGGTCGGGATTTGCCTTCCGTTATTGCTATGTTGGTATGCGGTTTCGTGATTTTGGGTATCACGATTGTCTATGAAGGCTGGTTTGCGAAGGTGAGCGTTCATTACTAGTGTCTTTTGTCTTTCAAACTAACCCTTTATTGAAAGTTCCCTGCTGTTCCTGGACGATTCATGCGCAATCCTACTGTCTCGGCTGCTTGCACTATCGCGCTATTTGACTTCATTTCTTTCTATCTACAATTCACCTATCAATGCGAGCTAGAAATTGGTACTTTGTATCTCATGCTGACTCTTATATAGATTCTTTCATCTACATTACTCGCTTCCCAGAATGGTCAATCAAAGACTTAGGCTATTTCGCAAACGTGAGTTGCGTGCTTCGAAGGAGAATCAACGCTGATGATCCGATAGACGCAATCACTGGCCTTGACCTTCTTTGCAATCTTTGCTGGCGTTTATATTCTTATCTTCAAGCGATTAAAGGTAAGCTTCGAAGACCTGTGTTTCGCTCGGTACTCATTTTGATGTAGGTTCTACTCTTCGTCGGTCTGGCTATCCGTCTTCTTGGTGTTGGCTTGATGATACATGCTCGTGGTGCAAAGTGAGCTATACCTTATCAAGCTGTACACTGTTGATGGTCAACCGCAGCGGATCTACTGCTGAGTTGGTTATCGTACAAATCATTCAAGGCGCTGGAGGAGGCATCGCGGCTGGAGCAACTCAAACTGCTGCTCAAGCTGTTGTACCGCATCAAGATCTTTCTGCTATCACTGCAGTGTACTTGTTGTTTGCCGAAGTAGGGGGAGCTATCGGTACCGCTATTGCAGGAGCTATTTGGAGGAATAGTGAGTTCCTAAGATATACTCTGTCAATATCTGCTAATGTGAAGCTAGCTATGCCTAATCAACTCGATCAACGTTTGTCTGGATTATTGGATCAAGCGACTATCGATTCCATCTTTGGCTCCATTACTACAGCAGCAGCATATCCTCGCGGTCAATCTATCTTTGAAGGCATTCGCGCTGCATACACCAGAGTCATGGAATTGATCCTCATTCCAGCAACGGTGCTCGCAGTCAGGACCCGGGACTAAGCGGTTTGAGGTTATTTTTTTTCTGGGCCACTTTTCGAGCGAAATTTTGGATTTCTTGTTACCGTTTGGGCCACTTTTGAGCCTCGTTTGGGTCAGGTTATTGCAGATTTGGGCCAGTTTTTGGATTGGAATTTCGGTCAAAGGGCAAGTTTATTGCCTTCAGCGCTACAATTTGTACCCTTCAAACTCCGTCACGTCTGAACTCCCCAGCGAGTCATGAACGACTTGCGCTCGAGGGACAACGACGACAAGGAGGAACATTTTTTTAAGATTTTCGATAATTTTGGCCCGATTACGTAATTTTTGTCCGCCTACCTTGTTAGTACACCGGGCCACTTTTGCGAGCGATTTTTGAAAGGTTGTTACCCCTTTTGGGCCAGTTTTGAAAGGCTTTTGGCGCGGATTTTGGGCCAGTTTTGGGTGCTGCTGGGAAACAACCTTGAACCGCTTAGTCCGGGGTCCTTCGCAGTCATTCCTCTTATTGCTGTCTTCTTCATCAAGAACTTGCCTTTGGGCGACGTGCGCAACGTGGTGGAAGATGAAGACGTGGCTTCGCTGGACTCCAGGACGTCCGATAGGAAGGACAAGGATTAGAGATGTGTGGTAATGGGATAATCGAACAGAGGAAATGGATCTCATAGGAGCTGAAACTCCTAACGAGCCAAGTACAGCATTGCAGTACAATTTGTGGTGCAGAGGCTTGCTACTTTGTACAGCTGGGTGCGAAAGCAATGTAAACATGCTCGTTCACAACTTAAAGACGAGCAGCTCTCTTGTCTAGAATCATCCACTGCCCTGTCTTATAGCAGCTCTCCTATGGAAACAGCTATGAAATTCCTGGCAGCAATCCCATCGCGATCCTCTTCCTCCCTGGACACATGGAGTAAGTGCAATTGTTTGCATTGCTGAAACTCCTTGGCTAATCCTGTCGAGCTCTCAACAGGTCACTCGATCGATCAGATGGGAGAGCCAGGACAGACGTGAAGGGGCCCGTCGTGAGCGGAAGCAACCACATCCGTTCTGCATGGTGCTCTCCCTTCTGAGATAGATCTGGGAACAAAGACTGGCTAATCCAGGTCTCCCGAGATCTCCATATGGACGACATGGACAACTGGACGACATGAACGATTGGACAACTATGGACGACTGGACAACTGGACGACTGGACGACTACGACACAGCAAGGGGAACAAGCTCTCTTCTCGGCMAAGGGAAGCGCTGCTCTCTTCTCAGTAACCCTTCTGCTTGTTCTTTTCTAGCTTTGTTCCTTCTCGGACAGACGTCTGCATATGGTAACAGAGATATAGCATAACCAAAAAGACGCAAGAGCAAAGCAGTCGTTCTATCAAATCCTACCATGACTGCTTATTCACGAGTAAACTGAGTGTGATGATAGCTGATCAGCTCACTGCGCGTATACCTGATGTGGAATCGAGTGGAAGTTGAAGACAGAAAGCCAGACATTGAAATGCCCCTTGACCTCGAACGAAGATTCAGCGTCGATATCTTGGCCACTGGTACATCACGTGCTATCTCTGGCTGTGCTGTGTATGCGCAATAAATGAAGACTGCAGACAGGTCGAATTCGCTGTCGTTGCAGGAGTCTATTGAACTTTCAGCTCCTGAAGAACATCGTTGGAACTCAGACTATGCGCAACGAAGATACAATGACCGTTGCTGTTGACTACTGCTGAGAACTTGGGCTTTGCTTTTATTTCCCACCACTGCCTGCGAATTCTTGACTCTGACCAAATGATGCTTCTGATGCAATTCATATCAATGGCTAGCTCGATTAGATGTATCCTTTTGAACCTCTCACCCTGAATCGCCGAGCATCTTTCGTTTCCCGAGCTGGTCTTGCATGACATTTTCTGAACGTTTCTCATCCATCAATCAATACCTATCTCTAACTATCTATGTCGGGACTCATCTGTAATCGTAACATGACCCTGTCCACAACCCATTACGTGCAACACCCCCATGCAAAAAAGTAGCAAAAACGACCACCCATAGGATTGAACTACTGGAAGGATGTCAGGTATGAAACCACTTTGTGTGCAGACAGGTAACTCACTGGACCTCCCGATTAACAGTCGGACGCTCTAACCAGCTCTGAAAGAGGATATGGGTTAGGGATGCGCTAGAAAGAAAACAGTTGGTAACCCACGAGCTAGGCAGTCYATGAAATAAAGCGAAATTTCAAAGACAAACATATATCTGCAATAAGTTTTCTGTAAGACATTTTTTGCCCTACTCAGCCGCGCGGATGTTATATGTGTAACATGACCCACGAATGAGTGCGACGATAGGGCGGTGTGTTGGGCGCGGAGCGCGTACAGTAGTTGTCGACGGTAGCCTACTGCATAGCCAATCGAGAATCTCGTTTCATCATTGGATCATCGTCGGGTATTTGTACTTAGATTTAGAGCGTAGTCACTGCTGGATGCCTTAGTACTCCATGAGACCTGGCAAAGATAATCCGAATCTCGTTTCTCATTCGAAGGTCGAGCAATAACCTTGGCTGCTGACATCGATTCTCTTGCCTGAAGTCTCTGCTCTATCTTCAGTCTTTTGTGCTAGAAGGGCTCGTCGAAGAAGCTGTCCTGCATCTTCGATGAATGTTGGCTATTGCCCGAACTCGGACTGAGTTTCTTCTCTGATGTACTCCGGGCAACTGAGCGCAATCTCCTGTCATTATGCTAGTGACTAGTCTACCTGTTGACAAGAGTTCTACCTTGTCATGCAACGCAAACGTGCCAGTGAAGGTCAAACTCTTCCAGTGTTTCGGCAAATGGACTGCCTTCTTACTTGCATGCTCAATCCTGATTTTATATCTCATGACATTGCGACGCCTTATATACCGCAACAGATTTCGAACCGCTCAACGAACGGGAACTTTGGTGATGGCAGTGCTGCTGGCATATGTATGTCGAGGTCGCGCTTGACCTTTACTCGGGCAACACGGCAAAGCGAGGGCGCTGTTCGAGGCACTGCAACGCTGTAACGCTTTAACAAGATCCCCAAATACTTCCGAAAGTCAACAAGAACGCGTTCCAAATTTAATGAAGACCTATATCTATATGTAGACTCGAAGAACAACAATACATCCAGTTTTAGACTCGAACCTCTTCTTCTTTTCTTCTTCATTCCCTCTCTTTTCCCAACTCACTTGTCTCACACTCACCACACTCTTTTATTCTACCACAGTATAACAATGGCTCGCATTACTTTCGCTCTTCTTTTCATTGCCTGCGCCCTCTCTATGGCTTCAAGTAAGTTTCAGTCTGAGCACGATCCTACTGCGCTAACTCTGTCTTACAGACGTCTCTGCTGCTCCAATCGATAGCAATATGCTCGTTGCTCGCGCTGGACACGTGTCGAGCAAAGTCACCTCGAGCGTTGCTATGCCTGAAAAGACTGCTCACCACAAGGAATCTCACAAGAAGGAACACAAGAAAGAGAAGCACCACAAAGGTCAATCTACGAGCTTTCTCCCCGCGAGCTTTAACTGACATTCTCGTTTTAGAACATGAACATAAACACACCAAAGGCGATGGTGAAGATGCCAAGAAACACCACCATACTGCTCGCGCAGTAGAAGAGAAGCATCACAAGGAGGAAAAGCACTCGAAGCATCATCACAAAGGTTTGTCATGTTCTCGCCTTGAAAGCTTTTGATTCTGATCCCGCAATAGAACACTCTGAAAAGTCTGGTGAAGAGAAGAAGCATCATCATGTTGCTCGCGCTGAAGAGCACGAGCACAAAGGCGAAAAGGAAGAGCACAAAAAGGAACATCACAAAGGTGTTTTTCCTTATCTTGCCCAGAATCACCTCTAACTCATTTTTCTTTTGTAGAGCACAAAGGTTTGTCTGCTCACAGACTTGAGCAGCACCTCTGACATTTGCTATCTCTGCAGAACACCACAAACACGGCAAGGACAAGACTGGTACAGAGCGCAGATCTGAACCTGAAGAACACAAGAAGCACGAAGGGCACGAACACAAGCATTCTTCTTCCACTGTACACTCTTCGACTGTCCATTCTTCCGCTCAGGCTTCAGCTACGCCAGTCCCTGCATCCACTTGCAAACAAGTTACGACCAACAAGTATGACAAAACCTATTCCAACATGTCTGGCGAAGCTACTTTATCTGAAGTCTCTGTATGTTTTCGCTTGTTCAATAGCCTTACGTTTTTAAATTAGCGGTTTGCCAGTACAACACTGAAAAGTACAAGACCTTGAAGTCCTTCTACGAGGCTTGGAGAGCTGAGTGCATCTCAATCGTCGGACCTGAGAACATGCACCACCGGGTTGCTTTCGAACCGGAGCATGGAGAAGGTAAGTCTGGCCTTGTGTTTTCATCTCAAAGCTTATTTCGATCGCCAGGTCATGTTGAGGCCGCTTGCTACGGACAGCAGAAGGATGCTCAAGGTCACTGGCACAAGGATTCTCCTCTCGTAAGTTCAGATGCTCTTGTCCACGAACGTGTACTGATTGCAAGCTTTCACAGACTGACCGAACTGCTCAAGTCATCAAGGGTATGGGCTTGAACTGTGCTTGATCCATTAGCGCTGGATCGCTATAGCTTAACGGACACTTTGTGCTTCTTTTTTATGGACATTCTGGCTTGCATTGTTATACTATTGGTCATTTTTTTGCTTTCCCTAATCGACGCTTGTCGAGCATATCTGTATTGATGAAAGCAGCATGGAGTAAGCAGCAGCAAACTCAGATGAAAGCTGGGCGGTTTCTGAATATCGATCGACGGAATGAATTGTTGATTAATAGCAACAAGAACACTTTAACAATCGCTTGAACGGTGATAGCGAACGCAGGCGAAGAATCCACACAGACAGCGAAACAGAAAGGCCAAAACGGAAGAGAAGAATTGATCAAGGCAAGCGACAGTAACGAATAGATCATAATTGGCCAATACACCAGGCGCAATCTCAAAGAAGTTTGTCCACAAACTATTGTAGGTCAGCAACATGCTAGAGAACAGTAATCAGACATTTCCCTTCCGCAAATCCACAACTTCGAAAGGCAGTTTTCTAGTCCGCACATGACCCTTGTCTCCGTCAGCATCGGTGTATAACGGTATAGGCGGATGAGGATGAACTACGCAAGCTCAGCACGCGTCCGTAAACAAGAATGAATCACTTACAACCTCTTTCGTGGCAATTAGTTATTGCATCCAGCCCAGGAGGATTGGTCAATCGAAAGATACCGACATGTGGTTCTTGCGAAGGCGAGCAGACAATCGCAATGCCTTCTCTGAGACTCAATTGACTGTCCAAAAACAGTCAGCTGTCGTTCATATCATTAGAGGTAGCCTACTAGCCACAATGCGTATGCAGATCGATTGAAGACAGAAAGCACTGATCATACATAAGTGATGTCTCTGTAGTCCAATCATAGAGACTCACACTCTGAGTTGGATGAGTATGAATCCAACCAACAGTCAGGAGATTCCTCGAATCTTGATACTGCTTCATCCCATCAGCTGCATCAGTCTTCACGTTCGAACGAACAACATACATCAAAAATCAATTCTTCTCCCACCATTTCACAAGTATCCGAAGATCCCTTTTGCTGAGGTATCAACAGGGTAGTAATCTCAAATTTGTTCAACCTCAATTTGCCCAGCAGTAGTCCACAAGTCTCGATTTTTCGGTCTGTATTCGATAATGCCAAAGCGACGAAAGAGTCTATAAGTTCAGAAGGTAGGAAGACATGTCGTAGAGGAATTCCATCTTCCGTTATAGCTATCTTATATTATCAAACAAAGCTCGGATAAATTGAAGAAGAAGGAATGCACGTAAATCATTAGCGGAGACAGCTAAAGCATCTATCTTCTCCGGTCGTACGGGCAAAGAAGGTCTGGAAGGAACAGGTAGACCATCATAACGAGGTTGAGGAGGAAGAACAGGTTGGTAGACTGGTATATCATGCGCAGGCTTGAGAACAGGATATTGAAAAGCAGGTCTGATCTTTGAAGGTGTATAGCCCTGTTCTGATTGGTGTACCGAATCTAATATCGAAGGCCTCTTATTCAGATCTGCTGAATAAGGTTTCCAATCTGAAAAGTCATTGGCAAGTAGAGTAGCGATAGCTTGAGTATCTCGTTCATCTGTTTGAGATGGACGAGAAGCGAAGAAATGTAGACCAGATTGCGTTCGCTGAATAGCTGATGGTGGAATATAAGCGATCGCTTTGTCTACAGCTGGTTGAAGTCGTTCTGGTATATGCCCTCGAATTCGTGGTGAAATGAGGCCGGCCTGTAAAGCCGGCAGAATTGGTGTAGTTCTTCCAGATGCACTGGAAGAGGAAGGTCGTTCAGCTTCAGACTTTGCCCATTCTGCATGGTTCCGGTTTAGTATAGGTTTGATCTCTTCCATCAGGGTTACGATGTCCTTCGCTCTCTGCCGCGGGTGCGATGAGCAAGGTTGCTTTGGAAGAGAAAGCACATACCTTCTTGTTCGCAGATTTTCGTCCGTGTGATATCGTGAAGTACATCGGATGAGTAGGTATTAGCTCTATAGATAATCTTGAAGCTCATCAGAGCTCGTTTCGAGTATTGTACTCTAGCTCACTTTGCGGCCTGCACTTGGCTGATGGAGTAAGCTGATAACAGCATATGACTATCTAGCGAAGCACCTTTGACAAGCAGACCCATGTCCTACACGCTTTGAGATCAGATCTTGAGAACAGCCTGATACAACATACGTCTGCAGATCATCCTCTCGCTTGTAAACCACTGCTTGTTGATACAGACTCTCAGCAGCTCTCATATAACCAGTACAGCTATGTCGAGAAGGGTGCCATGGTACAGTAGAATACTGGTCCAACTCTGGCCCACATCTGAGCTAAAGCCGAACGCATCATTGCGACGGCGGACCTGAATAGAGATGAGTTCAATACAGAGGAAGATGAGATTCAGCGCGCCTTGAATGGACAGAGGCCGATCAGACAATATGGTATTGCTTTGCATGTTGTTACAGCAATGTAGCGGGCAGAAAGAGCTGTGTGTAGAAGCCAAATAGCATATACAGAGAGCAATGGGTATGCTGAAAGCTCAGGTATCTAGGTGAGTGAACCACTGCTCAAACCAACATGGCAGTGTCGAAACAACACCATAGTAACGAAATTGTGCAGTGACAGTTTCGTGAACCGAGGCAAAGTGAGGTACTTAGTAGCTAAAGACAAGCTTCTTTTGAATATACACAGTCCTGCCACCGCTATACAGTCGTGCCGTTTGCGAACGTGACCTTGATTTCTATACCTTTAGCCATCTCGAATCCGTTAAGCGCAGTCTTTGCCTCTGCCGCTTGCGCCCAACTATTGCAATGAGTCAGAAAGCACTCAACGCAAGTATGTTAGGTCTCACCTATCGTAAACAATGTTCGCCGTGCCTTTTGCTGATTGATAACGCAGAGTGGAATAGCCTTGAAACTGCTGGAACAGCACTGCGAGCATATCATCTGTTGCTTCCTATATAAAACCAGTCAGAGATCAGCCCTGTCTGCGAGCGACTCGGAGGGATTTGCATACCGCAGGCAAGTTCTCGACTAGTAATATATGATGTGGAATTTCTTGCGGCATGGAAGCTTGCTGAGTAGCTGCTGCAGTAGCTGGTGCAGGTCCTTCTTCATCTGATTCCACTTCCATTTCGGCTGTCATTTCATACTGTCAGTATACGAACCCAAAATCGACCTCCGAAAGTAATGCTGACCTTCTTCATCCACCCTTACTTTCTTCGCAGGTCCAGCCTCATCATCACTATCTACTTCATGCTCACGCTTATCACCAGCTTTTTTGGCTGCTTTGTCTGCATCGAGGTTTGCCTTTTCTGCTCCAGAGACTACAAGTTTCGGTGTTTTGGCTTCATGAATACCCATTTTGATTAGGTATAGTGCTTCAGGTCCTTCTTCTTCTTTGATGACAGCGTGAGATTTGGATTTAGCATACGATATTCTCTGTTCGTCGTAATCATCCTCAGATCAGTTTCATACTGGTGACAGCAACTCTTGACGAACCATAGCTTTCCCCAAGAATGCAGTCCCATCCTCTTTCCTTCTCGCAGCAGTAGCACTTTGTAAATCTTTAAAGACAATGAAAGCCTGACCACCCATTCCAGGCGCTCGAGTAGCAACGACGTCCAGGACTTTGCCATGAGCAGAGAAGAGTTGATAGAGTAACCGACGTAGGTCTGCTCAGTGTTAGTCCTGACAGGTTTAGGACAGAGTTGTTGCAACTTGCCTTCTTTTTTGATCTGCAGGTTGTATAGCCTTGAGCTCGACGATCAAAGCCCAGGAGCAACACCAGCTCACCTTGTCGCCTAAATTCTGCACATATAGGGTTTGATTAGGTTGAATAGACATGGTATCGGTCGTTGGAAGCAAGCAGCGATATTTCTTAGACTACGACGAGCGCGCAGCGCGGAGCGGCGACCATCTGAGAGAGATTACAGAATAGTGGAAGGCGCTATGACTGCACACAGATTGCTTCGATGTACATCTCATCAAATGAAGCAAGTGAAGCCAGATCATGGACACCAAGCCTAACTTCTCAATTTCCCTCGTCTTTTCTTATGCTCCTTAGCTTCCGCTCTGACTATCCGTCCTAGAACTTTGGTGAAAGGAGTTCGGACAGAAGCGTCAACAAGTTCCTTACGGTGTCAAGTCTTTGTAGAAGAAAGCTTCATCTTTGAACTGCCCATTTTTCGGCGAGATAGAATAGTTCGGTACAATGCCCAACTATTGAAAGGCCTTGTAAGTATTTCGAAAGCAAAGAGAAAATGGGAAAGACTTACCTTCTGATAACCTAACTTTGGGTATACAGATTCTGCTGGACTACCAACTTCCGTATCCAAAGCTAAGGAAGTAACATCTCTTGCCAGAGCTTCTTCTTCCAGTCTTTGCATAAGAGACTTTGCCAATCCCCTGACATCTGCATCAGTCTCTGTCTTTATCGAAGTGTTTGGCTACTCACTTCCGCCTATGGTCAGGAGAGACGAACAACGACTGCACTATACCGCGATGTGGACCAGTTTCCGCCCGTGGGTAATATAGAGTGACGACAGCCATAACTTCTTGCTCCTCATTCTTTGCCAACAGTATGAACCGGTTTTTTGGTATCTGAGTAACTCTGTCGAGCCAAAAGTTCATCACTTTGAGCATATCAAGAGGAGGTAAGAAAGTTGCAATAGTGTGACTGCGCCGCGGTGTAAGAGACTTTACTGTGGAAATATTATAGCAGCTCACTCTGTCATTATCACGTCCATGTGCACTTTCGCAATACCAGCGACCAAAGATGAGTGCTCTGCAGGATTGTAGAGAATAATAGAATTGGCCATATTGGCGAAATTTGGATTCAGATACCCAGCAAGAGTCTACAGAAAAGCTTTGAAGTGTGAAGATATGTCACAGGCGACTGAAGCGAAGCAAAGAAGGCACACGGGATAAGAGCTGGTTTAGAAGAGATGCAGAGAAGTTTACTACTTCCGGAATTCGTCAGGCTGGTTGTAAAGGGTCACCGCTTTGACGATTCAGCAATCGCGGAAGCGACTGATAAGTCAAAATCAGCGATGTAGACAATCAGATGGTTCACTGTCGATCTGATGAATGGGACTTCGTTATCAAATCTGGCTTACTAAGCGAGAACAACATGTGCACAGGTTCTTAGTATAGTCACGCCTCATGATCTATACTTGTATCTCATCTACGCCGTTATATGACCAGGCAAGTGCTTGTAATAAAAGACCAATGACAAAGGCTTTCCATCTCTTGGCGAAACCAGACAATCGGGAAGCACTCCAATCTGACATCGACTGTCAGTCTTGAGATGCCCAGGAGTATTAGAACTGACCTTTGTATAGCCTGATCTTTCATAAAGCTTGATCACAGGATTTCCGAGCATAGTTTCGAGTAGCTGTGCGAGATTCGCTGAACGTTCAGTGACTACGATCTGATTTAAGTACCAGCAGACGGACCAAGCAAGTCTTCCCTATCTTTTGAGCTTCCTCTTCGAGTTTTCGTAGTAATTCCGTAGCCAAACCCCTTCGCATCGAAGTCAATTATGATTGCAAAGACATCGACGAGCTTACTTGAGTCTGTGCTCTCTGGACACGAGTAACTTCTCTAGATCGCCTATCATGAATTCGCTTGGGCTTAAGAATATGGCATGAGAGAAGACAGGTCTGACCTTTGTGTGGTGTAGTTTCTCCTCCCCAGCCTAGCATAATGACACCTGTTGCTTCGCTTATTGCTTCATTCGTAGTGATGACGATCAGTCTCCGCCCCTTTCTAACCTAATTGAAATGAGAGATAGCCAAGACAAGCAATGCCTTAGTAACTCACTTCCTCTACTTGCTCTTTCCACCACATCATCATCTTATCTTCCTTCAATGGCGGAACGAACTTGGCTGTTGTGTGACTATTCCCGTTTTTTAGCAGATTCCTCTTTCCTATAGAAGCGGAAGCGGAACTCGTAGAGAATGCAATCCATATGTATCTTGAGCAAAGAAGGCAGCAAATGCTCATGCCTCGTTGGATCGTACAAGATGGCCATAGTAAGCAGAAGAAAGCTGGTCGGCAGAAGTGCTCGGAGCAAAGGAATTGGCAAGATGTAATATCACCGCACAGACAGATCCGCGCAGCAGACGCTTGTGAATAGGCTGTGTTGCGGCACTGGATGTGCGAAGAACGTAGACGAGATTTTTGCTGACTGTTGTCGGCACAAAAGTCCAGAAGACGAAGGAAGAAGATGAAAGCTCCTTGTATGTATTGGCTACGCTCGTGTGGGCACTGTGTTGTGAGACAGTCTGGTCATATATACTTTTGAGCAACGCCAGTGCTATCTGTACAGCTTTGGTCAGAGCCCGGCTGTGTTTAAGAACAGAGACATACCGAGATAGATCCTTTGAGAAATATATCAAAGACTGCTTAGAACGATCCTTCGGACTGATGCAGCAATTCTCAAGCGTCCCAAGCTATTCATTTGATCTCTCAGTCGTCCATTGTGGAATCAATGAAGTAGATCTCCAACCTTTTGATATCCAAGTCGCGGATAGACAGACTCAGCAGGACTCCCTTTGACAGTATCGAGCATCTGTACAGTTGATCATCAGAATCTGAACACGGAAACGTACAGTGCACTCACCAAACAAGTTGTTCCGATTTTGAAGCTTTCCTCTTCGAGTTTCTGCAGCAAGAGCTTTGCAAGACCTCTTACAGTACAAGATCAGTTATTAATGCACAACATACAGGAATACTTGACCTACTTCCGCCTATGATTTGGAGAAACGAGCAGTTTCGATATTTCTCCAGCAAAAGGCATCGTTTCACCCGAAAACATGCTCAAGATCACTATACCTGTAGCTTCTGATTGATCTTCCGTAGCAGTGAAGAAGATCATGCGAGTCTTCTCTTCTACCTATTAGCCAAATGAGCAAGAAGAGATGCTATACGAGTACAGACTTACCTCCTTCGCTTGTCTCTCCCACCATTCGATCATCTTCTGCCTATTCAATGGCGGTAGGAAGGTTGCGATAGTATGACTAGAGGTAAAATCAACTTTAATAACGTAGGTACAAGAGCAAGTCGCTTCACTCTTGCATTATACAATCCATATGAATTTGGGCAACTGGAGTCGTGATTAGACGCGTACAGGCCAAGCAGAAGAAGAGAACAAACTCGAAGGTATCAATTGCGCGTGCACAGTAGGTTCGAAGACCTGGGCCATCGCGAGGTAATTAAACACCAAAGATGGGCAAAGTAATGTGAAAGAAGTCGTGAAGTGATCACAGTCGACAGTAATATAAAGTGTGCACTGTGTGCGTCTCAATTTCTCAAATGCAACAGCAGCAGAAGGTACCCAAATCAGCGTCTGGGACAGACAGCACCGTCGCTACAGACATAGGTCGAATACTGTTAGTCTCGGCTCTCTGTGCGCATTCAGCCCAATATAATGTATTCGTCTGATATCATTCATGTGATGGGTATACCCTTAGCAATCCTTCGCCCTATGACTTCCCTTCCAACCTATTAACTCCTTGAGCGACTTTCTGAATCCTTTCTCTCAGACTATCCAAGTTGCCTTGCATCACTTGACCATTCTCTTCTAAACCCTTTTCAACTCTTCCTAGTACTTCTTTCACTCCTTCAGCTAATTCAGTCAACCGTTTCGTTCTCCCAACTAAACCATTCAAATCACTTTCAAACATGCCTGCGCTGGAATGTAAGCTGCTGAGACTTTTGAGTCGTAAGAGAACAGCAGGAGCTAATGGTAGTAATGGTTGTAAACGAGGTAAGATATGAAAAAGTTGAGTGAGTCGATTAGCTATATCTGGTGGTAATTCTTCTCCGCTAGAGGAGGTCGGAAATCCTTCTTGAGTGGAAGAAGAAGAAGAAGTGACGACGTTGATTCCTGATGTTAAAGCGATTCGTAATGGTCTTGTATCACCCAATTGTCGACGAGTTTCATGCAGTCGGTCTAGATCGGATACGAGCAATTTGACACGTCGAGATAGAGTATCCAAATGCCGTGGTTGTGTTAAGAGGGAGAGTTGGGTTTCTAGTTTAGATATTGAGGTTAAAAGAGGTGTTGTGCTGGACTCATTGAGTGAAGAAGTAGGACCAAGTAATGATTCCAAGGTGGACAATTGAGAAGAGAGTTCAGCAACGGAAGAAGGCTTGTCTGATGTAAGATTAGAAGAAGGTAGAGAAGGTGTAGGGGTAGACGAAAGAACGGTTTCAGTAGGCTGTTTCTGCGTTGCTACTTCTGACAATCGAGATAAATCGCCTTTAAGTAATTTCAGTTGGTTCAATAATGCTGCAGGAGGTGGATTTGCTTCGTTCTCTGCTTTTGGTTTGCTTGTACTCGCTTCCAAATCCATTTCCACTTCATCTAATTCATAGCGCAGACGCCGCAGTCGCGCCAAAGGTGTCTCGACTACATCTTGCGAAGATGTTGATGCTTTGGAAGTAGAATAGCCTCGAGGCAAGATCTCATAGATTGAGGTTTCTGGTAAGAGTGTGGGATATTGCTGGGCAGTCTTTCGTTTCGTCAATGAAGTCGAGAAGTCTACAATTCTATCTTAGCATTAAGACGCCATCTAAACAGCAACAACAGACCTGCACCATTCAGTCTACTGCCTTTGAATTTGGACCTAGCAGATGTCGCATCCAATTGTTCAGAGATTACGTCTGTTGACAGCGCTTGATTGGCTTTGTTGTTCTTGCTCGACAGACCGGGATACTCGGAGTCAGAGTCTGAATCATAGTCATGGCTTGAAGAAGCAGGCAAGTCTGGCGTTTCGTAAATATCAGGCGCAGTGTCCTGCGAAAGCAAGTTGCTTCAGCTTCTGAGGTACAAGACTTTGCACAACAGGAGAGCTTACGATGTCTGGCAGCAGGCCGATGTATTTGCTGCTCATGACTGTTGCGAACAGAACAAAACGAATCACATCACATCTTGTCCCGAGACCATGATATCAGACTGCTAGCTATACCCTATCACATCCCACTGTGTGCTCTCGATCTATGGCCTGCTTCAAGACTGGCCCTTTGACGGCTCTCGCTTGCCATGGGCTTCGACAGCATGTTCAAGCAATTACGCCTCTAGGTCTTTTACGCAAATCACTGCATACAGGCAGATGTAGCACTGCATCGTCCCTTTTGCTTCATACTCGCCCGATCTCACCGATCCTAGCTGCTCCTTCTATTCGACATTTGTCCCTACGATCCATCTTTCCTCAAACAGCATCGAAGCAACTAGATGACTTAGCAGACAAAGCAGACGACACACCTACTTCTATCGACAAGCAAATCTCCTACTATTCCGCCTATTTAGCACTACCAGCTCAATCCAAGACTACATCGGAAATCGCGAAAAGGGTTATAGAACGTTATGAAGTACAAACGAAGCTGTGGACTTCTTCAAATACGGTTACTGGATCTAAAGAATCGACTCTGTTGCAGAACAATACAAGTTGGGACGCTTATTTGACTGCTTTGACTAATTGGACGCATCCTGGAATCCCTTCGGCTGGTGAAAGGGTTTCAAGCGCTTCGCAAAGAAGAGATGCAGTCTTGAAAGGAACTGCTGAACCTCTTGTTACCCCTTCTTCTCCGATATCACCAAATGCTTCACCTACTTTGACAAACGAACAACTCGTTTCCGCTGTAATGACAGAAAAGAATGGATCTGGTTCAGATGTTAGAGTTATGGATGCTCCTTCAGCTAATTCAAATCCAACTACTACCGCTGCTTCCGTTGCTGCTACAGCTGGATCAAGTTCATCGTCATCAACAGGTGGATCAGCAAGTGGTGGAGGAGGATATCGTGGATTCTCTTCAACTGGATCTGAAAGTTCAGGTGCTGGTGGTGCTACAAAGAAGAACGAACCGATCAGAGTCATCGTGGAAGAAGCTAGAGGAAGTTTGATCCTCAAAATGGTTCGATTCTTGTTAACAGTCGCAATCTATGCTTTTGTCGTACGTGCGCACTGCTGTTATGATTTATTGAAATTCAATGGGTAGGGTGGTCTGTACAGTCTCTCACTCTATTATCGCTCATCCTCGATTCATCCGGTCTTATGCGAGCTTCAGCATCACGAGCGCCTGGTTCATTGGAAGTCCAAGCACCAAACACGGGCAAGAAAGTGACTTTCAACGATGTGCACGGTTGCGAAGAAGCCAAGCAAGAATTAGCTGAAGTTGTGGATTTCTTGCGCAACCCTGCTAAATTCGCTAAATTGGGTGGGAAATTGCCTAAAGGTGTATTGTTGACTGGTCCGCCTGGAACGGGTAAAACCTTGCTAGCCAGAGCGGTTGCGGGTGAAGCGAATGTGGTGCGTCTACACACAGGCGTATGCTTTGTATTGAGCTTACTGTCTTGTCCTGGGCGTACAGTCTTTCTTGTTCGCTTCTGGATCTGAGTTTGATGAATTATTCGTCGGTGTTGGAGCGAAGAGGTAGGTGGCCGGCTGTTACTCTGCAATTCCGAATGCTAAGGTAATGCCGCTGTCTACAGAGTACGAGAATTATTTGCGGCAGCACGAAAGGCAGCACCTTGCATCATCTTCATCGATGAATTGGATGCGATTGGAAGCAAGCGTTCACCTAGAGATGCTCAACATATGCGACAAACACTTAACCAGCTCTTGACCGAATTGGATGGTTTCAATCAATCGGAAGGAGTTGTGAGTACGGATCGCAACTATCAGACAAGTTCTGATCAACTCGATCTTGGTTGCCTCACAGATTTTACTTGGCGCAACTAACTTGCCAAACCTGCTCGACAAAGCTCTCACTCGGCCAGGTCGTTTCGATCGACATGTAGCTGTACCATTGCCAGACGTTCGAGGTCGACTGAAGATCTTAGAACATCATATCAAAGTGACTCGAGTGTCACCTGGAACGGATATGTCCTCAGTAGCTAAAGGGACACCTGGATTCAGTGGTGCTCAATTGGAAAATCTGGTCAATCAAGCTGCTGTGAAAGCCAGTGGAGATGGATCTTCTTTGGTGGAATTGAAACACTTTGATTGGGCGAAAGATAGAATCTTGATGGGTGCTGAACGATTCAGTGCAGTCATCACTCCAGAGGTCAGTGGATGCCGAGCTCTTGCAGCGAAAGTTGCTAAGGCCTCGACATGTTTGACAGTCCCGAAGGGTCAGTTGAAAGCTCGATAATAGCAAAGTGAATGCTTATCAATAGCTTTCGACCGACAGAAAACAGCTTTTCATGAAGCTGGACACGCGCTCTGTGCTTTGTATACCGATGGTGCCCTTCCTCTGTATCACGTTACAGTCATACCGCGAGGCATGTCGCTAGGTCATACTATGCAGTTACCGGATATGGTACGCGTGCTTTTAACTAAGTCTAGCTATGACTGACCGAAACGGAACAGGATCGAGATTCCGAATCTTTCAAAGAGCTGAGAGCGAGACTCGATGTGGCTATGGGAGGTGTAGGTCACATTTACCCATTATAGATCAATGAGAAAGCTTATTCTTTTATGACAGCGTGTTGCTGAGGAACTGATTTATGGCAAAGAAAAGTCAGTCTTATGCCTTCTGATGTCCAAAAATAACGCTGACATGTTTCGCACAGCATCACTTCTGGCGCTTCGTCGGATATCAAGAATGCCACAGTGAGTATACTACACATGTTTATTTCGTCTGAAGCTGACCTTTCAATAGGCTGTTGCAACAATGATGGTCCGAGAATTAGGGTATGCCCTACTGGTTATTCAGACCTGCTCATTGCTTATACTCTGCATAGATTTTCGGATGCTGTTGGAGTAGTCAATATTTCGGAAGACGAGAAGATTTCAGCCTCAACTCTAGCAACGATAGAAGGCGAAGTGAAATCCTTCATCAACGATGCGCAAACTCGAGCGAAAGAATTGTTGGAAACTCGATCTGTTGAACTAAATCGACTAGCAGAAGCGTTGATAGAGTATGAATCGTTGACTTTGCCAGAAGTGAAGAAGGTTGTGGCAGGGGAGAAACTGGATAGGAGTCCACTCGACAGAGTACCAATAGACAACAAACGGACGATGTAGAAGAACGAATTGAAGAGCACATGTAGATATAGATGCGAGAAGCTATTTAAGAGCATCGGTGGCAAG
Organism: Kondoa subrosea; assembly: GCA_039545335.1. Lineage (NCBI taxonomy): Eukaryota > Fungi > Basidiomycota > Agaricostilbomycetes > Agaricostilbales > Kondoaceae > Kondoa > Kondoa subrosea. The sequence continues at coordinate 531,637 of BCIN01000005.1, forward strand.
TCAGAATGAAACCCATACATTCGAATTGCATGAGGACACATCAGGACCGAGAACTTCTATATATGAAAACCCATACGTCATATCTAGAGAGACATTTACTTGGCCATCCTGGAACTCAATGTTAGGATGCCCATAAATTATGGATGGAAGACATACATCATCTTGACAAATTCGTTGTAGTCCTGTAAGACAAATGGGTCGCTCGAAGATGAGCAACATCATCAATCGCGCTATCGATCCACTTACAATGTGACCATCGCCATCGACATCCTAGAAAAGAAGTGTAACTTAGAAGTCTTCTTGAGTAAAGGAATAGCACTCACAGCCTCCCTGATCATCTCTTCGACTTCGCTATCACTCAGCTTCTCGCCTGTACGGAAAGAGCTGAGTCAAGAAGACTCCAGTAGTCTCTCGGAAGCTCTGCCGCACCTAAGTTGGTCATAACGTGTCTAAGTTCAGCAGCGCTGATGAAACCTGTACGACGACAAGAACCTAGATAAGCTGCAAGCAGCAGCACCAGATCTTGTCCGTACCGTTTCCATCCTTGTCGAAGACCTTGAACGCTTCCCTGATTTCTTCTTCGCTGTCCGTGTCCTTCATCTTACGAGCCATCATAGTCAAGAATTCAGCTGTCAGTAATTCGAGAAGTGGGATCAGTGAAAGGAAAGCTGATGACCATGAGCGAAGCACTGACGGAAATCGATTGTGCCGTTATTGTCCGCGTCAACTTCAGCTACCATATCCGCCAATTCAGCTTCAGTTGGGTTCTGCCCTAATGAGCGCATAACGGTGCCAAGTTCTTTCCTGTACAGCCATCAGAAGTTAAGGTCATGTAGAAAGGGTCGAAGCTGTGTGTGAAACTTGCGATGTAATGCTACCATCTCCATCTGCGCAAGCTATAAGCGGACGTATCTAGGAGTGGATACAAATGACTCGCCTTTGTCCTGTACGGCAATACAATACACTCAGCGCGAGACACTGCATGCATGGCCATTGTTAAGACGTACAAACAGCGAGAAAGCTTCCTTGAACTCTGCAGGAGCATAGTCAGACTACTTAAAGACTATTGAAGCAGGCTAGACGCACCAGAGATCTGTTCTGCACACAGCAAAGCAGGATTTGTCAATAACTTCGCGTAGTTCTGTGTCATTGCGAAGCACCTTCAGTCTGTCAGAACAAGGGTCGTCGCATCAGCCGTGACACTGATAGCGTACATCTATGCACTGACTAATTGATCAGCCATATTGAAGTGTCAATGGTTTCGAAGCAACCTCGCATTGACCATTATTCTTTAACAGCAACGTATGTAGATGGACGCAACTTTCACGTTATTATTAGTGCGAGTACAAGACTATATACAACCCTATTGAGTGGTCCTACCAATCTTCGTCATCTTCTTCCTCTTCTTCATCGCTATCTGCCATAGCACCTTTCCGTTGACTGAGAGCAGCAGCAAGTGTAGCCGCCAGATCTCCCTGTGGTGCATCACTAGTGGCAGCTACACCGGCTGCGCCTGCTCCTATTGCTGCACCAGCTCCTAGAGCCATAGGTGTAGCACTTCGATTTCCGCCGTCCGGGTCGGTCTGTACAAAGGCAACAAGTCCCAGTGAGCAGAAGCTTACATGGACGTATGTGTCGTTCGCACCTTCTTGAGTTTGTGTATTCCAGCTCCTTGAATACTGGCTAATAGATTCATTCGACCAGCATCAGGTGCAGGCAATCCAGCTGGTGGAGGCGGAGGCGCTGAAACGCTGCTATTAGCATACTGGAGCGAAAGATGAGAAAGTACGCACGAGCAGGTGGACCATTGCCCATTGCTGGTGCTGAACAGAGAATGAGCGATGTTTCCTTCGAAAATTAGAGTGTAAACTCACGAGGTGGAGGTGGCACACGAGCTCCTCGCGATGCTATCAAAATATCAGCAGAAGGATTACGAACAGAGATGAGGAGCATACGAGGCGGCGGAGGTGGTGCTAAGCAATAATTAGTTAAGACTCAGTAACACGAGAAATGACACACCTCCTGGACCACGAGCTGGAGGTGCTGTATTATGCTTGAGTAAAGGATACTTGCCAAAGCAAATAGAACTCACGAGGCGGTGGAGCTGTAAATTCTCCGGAATCTCAACTACTATTCGAAACTAGTTACAAGACTCGGAACTTACGTGGTGCAATCGTTGATCCAGGCCGCATCGGTGCTGTATACGACATTCAGGACCGTTCCTATGAGAAGCAGGGGACCAGACGTACGCGGTGCTGTCAAATATCCACGACTTAAGCAAAACACATTGCGCAAGAAGATGAGTACTGACGTGGCACAGTTCCATTTGGACGCATGGGTGGTGCTGTACGTAATGCAGCAGGTATCAGACGAAGATGTCATTGATTCGCACGCAAACGTACGCGGAGCTGTAACACAACGATCAGTCAATTGAGACTATAGTGCCAAACTCGGAAAAACTTACGAGCAGCAGGTCCATTACGCATCGGCGGAGCTGTAATCCAAATGGACCGAAAATCAATGTGGAACTTGATCAGTGCGATTTGGCTTACGTGGAGGCGCTGTACATGCAAGATGAGACAGTCTTTTGACTGATAACGAGGAGGGACTTACGAGCAGGAGCACCAGATCTGGCAGCTGTGAGTCAATGAGGCCAGAATCAGTCGGAAACTGGACTTTGGCTCTCCCAGACTCACGCGGAGGTGCTGCAAAGAGACATAGATCAATCTTTCAGCATTAGTTGCAGCCGAAACTCAGACTTACGAGGACCAGATCCATTAGATATAGATGTCGAAGCAGGTCTTCTATTAGGTGGAGCTGTTTCCCAAAATCATGAGCCTCGTATCAAGTGGGTATTGTGACATGCTTACGAGGAGCTAGCGCACTAGCCGATGGTACTGAATCGGGTCTTCTATTCGGTGGAGCTGTGCCAGATGGTCATCTTCCAGCTAATGACAATAGCAAAAGGATCCGATATCACGCACGAGGAGGAGCTTTCCGTTTCACTGTCGAGCTTCTAGCATTAGGCGGCGGTGGTGGTGGTGGACCAAGTCTACTGGAAGGAGGTGGTGAACTTTGAGCTATAGCCGGAGGCAAACGCGAAGTAGGTCGAGGTGGTGGAGGTGGTTGTGGGATATCTTCTGGAGGTGGTTGTGCATCCGGACCTCCTGCTGAAGCTATGAATTCTTTGATGAAGCTTTCGTTCTCTTTGATTTGGGACTGTCAAACATCGATTGGGTTGATCAGCTAAAGGCTAAATCCCGAATCGCAATGCTGACCTCGCTGATGCCCATGCTAGAAAGCTGTGATAGCAAACGTTCCCAACTTGGATCAATGTTTTCGGTAGTGAAGCCTTTCTCAGCATCGAAACCCATATGAGCGACTCTTCTAAATTCAGCAGGCGCGCCAATCGCTTCTTTGCCAACTAGACGTTTCTTGATGCCTGCGAATCTTCTTGGTGAGCCGTTACCAGCTTTTTGTGAAGCTTCGGTCTTCTTGGCTGTAAGATACCCAGATGTTTCTAACCTTGAGTAAGGTAAGAAGCAAAAGTACTTACGAGCATGTTTTGCTCTGTTGATGACTTTCTTGTAGAAAGCTGCAGCTTCTGATTCTTCAGCAAAGACGAAACCAATCATGCATTCCTGTAGGAGATTTCTGAACGGCTAAGCTTCTGTAAAGCATGACCTAAGAACTACCTACGTCCCCGGCGAAAGAATGAAAGAAAGTCCGATCTTGGTGATACACTAGATCTTCATATAGTTCATGTTCCCATATAACGCCTCGAGAGCCCTGTAGAGCATCTGAGCGACAAAAACATCGAAATGTTCAAGACCACAAAGCTGCTTACCGATATATCGACAAGCTTGAACCAGAAACCTCCAGATCCTCTTGATGTATTACCGAATACTAGAGCACCTTCCATGCCCGTCCAACTCCAATGACCTGGATCAGGCGAAGCATAATAAACTCTTGCTATTGCACCGCTCAAGATCTGTAGATTCAACCCATACTCCCCATGAGATGATACTCATAGAGCAAGGCGACAACACACCTTGTCTGTTGAAGAACTAGCATGCTTCTTGATTTGAGATTTCTCGGACGCAGTGATACTGCTCGAAGGAGGCATTGGTTGAGCGACGAATGACTATAGGCGTTAGTTAGAGTCGAGGGTAGTTGTTAGAATAGCAAGTATAGGCCAGCAGAAGTTAGGCAAACAAAGCGAGGCGAAGCAGCTCAGTTCTGGCGGAACAAAGTAAATACGACCCAAGATAGGACCCAACGGACCAGTCTAGACACGACTGAGGTAGTCCACGAGTCTGAAAGAGCGAAAGCAGTCGGCTGCGCAAGAAAGAAAGATATACTAGGCTTCTCCTCGGTCAGCCAAGTCTCATACGGAAGCCAGTCTAGCTCCTGTAGTAGCCTCACCTCCCTCTCAAGCTCTAATACAGCCCAACCAGGCTGCTGTAAAGACAAAGCATGCCTCCCCTACCTAAACGAATTCTGCAAGTGGTCATTGTTTCACTTTATCTGGCTCCTTAGTACTCATACGTGAGATCTATCTCTCGGAAACAGTAAAGAGACAGAAAGACTTGTATCTGATGCACCTCCTGGCATTTCTGCTTCTCCTCATGACGGTCCGTTCAAGGGCGCTATTCCCTTTAAAGTCATTGTAGGCCTGATACTTGGACTCGATTCAGATAACTTGCGATACTTTGATGTAGTCATGTCCGGTCCTTCTGGGTCTCCGTACGAATGTAAGTGATCCGCCTGCGAATAAAGCTTCGGCTTATAGCGTCGGTGGGTCAATTACAGCTGGACTGTTCAAGCTAGAGGTAACGTCTTTCTCTTTGACCTCTGCATTTGGATCTTATGTACTTGAGTAGCTCTTCTTACCCGAACCATATCCAATGGAACCTCCGAAAGTTCGCTTCCTAACCAAAATCGTGAGTCCAGGCTATCGAAAGATCTATTGGATCTTTTCTTGAAGACCGCATACTCGCAGTATCATCCTAATATCGATAAGCTTGGTCGAATCTGTCTCGATATCCTCAAAGGTGAGCCATGGTTCCAGACATCAGTATGTGCTGATGTCAGGATCTAATGAATCACAGATAAATGGTCACCTGCTTTACAAATCAGAACGGTTCTCTTATCTATCCAAGCACTCTTATCAGCGCCAAACCCTGTAAACCTTCTTTCTAAGTTTGCACGAGAATGAAGCTGATCTGCATCACGCAGGACGACCCGCTCGCTAACGATGTAGCTAACCACTGGAAAGAGAACGAGCAAGACGCGATGCGAGTAGCCAAACAATGGACGATGCAGTATGCAAATTGATAAACCATCAAAACGTGGCTCGAGAAAGAAGCTGGTCTGCTCTATTTGATCCACCTAGGGTCAGTATTGGTAACAGGGTATCGTTCGTTCTGGAAGTCGACAATATGTTGTATAGTATAGTATTTTCTGAAGCGCACAGCTTGAAAACTGATGTGCATTCCGTTCTCTTGTTGCGCACTAGAGGACTCAGCGCGGCGATCGGAATCAGCAAGATCGTAGACAAACACTACCTCGATTCTCCTCTCTGGTCTTTTGCTTCTTCTGAAGGGAGTTTAGGCCAAGCCCATGCTTCCTGTGCTGATCTAAACCTCGAGCCATGTTCGACGCTCTTCATGCATCCTTACTTTACTTTGAGGACAGTAGCATCTTCTCGAATGAGGTCTTCCTTGCAGACTCTTGCTCGCTCAATTTCGAACGTCTCGCTTAATGTCGACAATATAATGACGCATGGTGCCGCTCACGTCTTTCCTCCCTGCGTCGGTAAAAAGGTAGCAACAAAGTCCGGAATCTTGTTCATTGCTTCCTCTTATTTTCTTTATTATCATCATCCATGCTCAAGCAGCTGTGACCGACCTCGCGTCACAATCTTTATGAAATGGTTTGACGCTGTGTAAGGCAGTCTGGTTCGCAATCCTCCTTTTGCTCGATGGCTCATAAGGTTCAACGCAGGTTAAGCCATTTCGCGAAGATTGTGAATCTGCCCAGGTCAAAAGCTTTTGAGTGCCTACTTATACCATTCTCAGCCGTGAACTATACCTTGCTTTGTCGTGGCACATACCTCGCTTCTTGTGTCTCTTTAGTTAAGAACACATGCGCAACGGCAAGTAAGCTCATTTCCTTCTCCTTTTTACAACATGGACTGACACATTCTTATGCCTGATAGGTTACTCTGGCTATCGATAGGCAGCTTGAAAGAGGCGGGCAATGCATCAGCCGAAGTGAACTTATCACTTCTGTCGCATACCCATTCGCCTTTTCAAAGCGTGCCTATCGAAAACCGGTAAACGGTATCGAGACTGGAAGGTGACCAGATTTCTGCCTCGCCAAGAAGACCGGATCAAGCGCAAGAATGATGTTGATGGATTCAAGCTTGATCTCTACCTCCACCCTTGACTGCTAGGATGTGATTGCCGCCTTTACTAGGCTAACATCCAAGTCTTGGGCACGCTGGAGGGAGATCGGGCTTGGGATGACGAGCCTTGCATGCCAAGTGTTACGCTTCCGGAGAAGACGGGCTGGCAGCAATTCCTGCTATCAAGCTAAGTTCTCGTTTCCAACCCTGCATTAGTCTGCATTGATTGGATGCTTCTACAGATGACAGACTCTTACTTCATTGTCTCCAGCTCATTTGCTCAAGATTGCCGTCTTCTTGCTTTCAGAAGCTGCTCTGCTTCTTTTCAGCTCGCTCCTCTACTTTGCTATGAAAGAATGTTGCTTCGCCGTGCTTGTCAACGAAATGCAACATTAGGTTAGTGAGTCTCCGTTGTTACCAGCTTTGAACGATTCTGACTCTGGCTACTGCCCCGAAGGTAAAAACAGTCCTGTTCCGCGAGAGACGGAAATAATACAAGAGCTCCGCTTTCCGAGAAGGTCAGGCATAGCGATTGCCGCAGTACTCTTTAAGTACTCTGTTTTGGCGTTCATTACGAACGCAGTCGCTATCCTTCTGCCTCTGTATGCTTTCACACCCCACAATCTAGTTCAGTATATAGCTTTGTTGCCTCAGTGTAAGATTTTATTGTAACATGATGGATACTTCGAATGCCCTTAAACATCATTGACCTCGCAGATAATGATCAGAACGTCTCAAACATGTATTGCAACTTGTACTGGAAGCAGATAATGATCAGAACGTCTCAAACATGTATTGCAACTTGTACTGGAAGCAAAAGTGCATCTTCCATAGTATTCTTAATAAGCGAATAAGCTGTATTCGTCCTTCTTGATGTCCCGCATTTCCAGATTGATATCATGTTATCTTCAATCGGTAAAATGGGACGCTGGCATCTTCTCGAAAGGTACAGAGAAAGCACCTCCATCTAGCGCATTTTTCAGACAAGGTTTCCATAAGGACCGGGCCATCGCAGGAGGCTGATTATGACTCAGTTTTGAGAATAAACGAAGTGATCTGAAAAGACTCACAATCTTTGATACTGATTTACGGGTCTCCTCAAAGACACCTAGAGGGTTGAAAATCGTACCACCTTGATGATCAGCAGCTATAGAAGGCTAAGACAAATGTGGTTCGAGCCTTTGATCAAATCGGGCGCGACAAAGAGACTTACAAGGCCGTTGAGCAGCATGTCAAGAGTCAAAGTCTTTCCCGGAAGTTGTTCAAAGGTGATCACCATCATTGCACCAATCCGACCATCTCGACGTCTTTCCTCTTCATTTTCCTGTAACATTTTGATCGGTGACATAGGAACATGCTTATAGATCTTCTTGATCTGTTTCGTGTCCACCACATCAGCTGATACCAATTCGTAATACGTGGCGACATCTCTGGAATTCGTGCGAGAAAGGATGATAATGAGAAAATGAGTCTTGCGTCGTTCGATATCGCTAAGGAGGTCCAAGGCCAACCAAGCTGCAACTCCGAGAATTTTGCTGTAACAGTTCTGAATGAGAATGTAAGCCCTGCACGAACAGCAACCACTGACCCGTTGTGAACGGCCGTCCACTTCTGCAAGTCTTCTAAGCTTTCAATTCTCGGTCGGATGTGAGCCACGAAAAGGAAAGATGCGAATATTGATACTTACTGCGCTCTGGCAAGAGGAGAAGTCTTCGCTGCGTCTACCTTGTCTCTGATCACGCGCTTAACCCATTCACCGCTGGCAATCTCATCGCTACAGCGGCCAATAAGATAGAATCAATGCCAGCCTACTACAAAAGGAATCATCGGACTCACCAGAGCTTCTTATGCCTGGGATAGTCCTTCTTCTGACAAACAGCTATACATGCACAGAAAGCTGAGATGACAAGGAGACATAGAAGCAAGGGGAGCTGACAGCTACAGTAGCGGGCAGTTTTGCATTTGCTGCAGGTCTTGAGCTTGGCTAGACCGAGTTCTTGAGCTGTCTTGTAGCAGACATCGCATTTCAAAGACATGATTACGTGACGGAAACAAGTTTAAGGGGAACCAGAGGGGATATCTCAAAACAATGCTTGGGTATAGCTCAATGCCTGGTCTGGTATACCCTCGAAGCGTGATGGTATATTGCAAGAGTCGACGTTCTGCTCGAAAGTGCAGCTTTGCTTTTAGCGACCGCGAGCCGTTGCCCCTCAGCGAACTACAGTACTAAGTTTGCACTCCATTCTCTGCTCTGTTGCATCTCTGTGCTCGTCGCTACGTAAGGCATGTCCAAGAGGGCAGAAAAGGCTGAGCGGCAAGCTCGAACTGGCGAGTACAATCGAAGTAGCGTTTGTCTCACCTGTCACTATATGTAAGCTTGCACTGTGCACCTTTTGGATTCTCCTTATTCTGAAAAAAAGGCCAGAACCCGACTCAAGTGATCAGAAACTCAAGAGATGCGCGAGGTGTAAATGGGCCTTTTTTGCTCGGAGAGTCACCAGCAAATGTAAGTTATCGTCGTGTGGCAACGTGTGCTATCAAAGCGAACGCTCACAGACGCGCTTCGACAGAGATTGGAAGCGGTAAGAAATTGTCTCTGATAAGTTAAGCATGAACTTACCGCTGGATGTAGACACAAAGCTGCTGAATGCGACCCTATCAAGCGCGGTCTAGCTGAAGGCAAATCTATATCAGCGATTCTCGTGGAAGGAAAAATGGATACACCCAGTGCTGCCAGACAGCGACTCTACAACCCTTTGAACTCTCTTACAGCTTTACCCGCTTTTACCAAATCGATACGCCTCGAGCGCTTTTGGCCTGCTTTTGCTCTAATAACCTTTTCAGCAAAACTTCGCGGAGATTGGCCAACTTATGAATTTACAGAAGAATACTATATCAAATCCGTTCATAAAAGGGCAGATAACTCAACACTATTGACATATGCTAATAAGACTTCGCGGAATCAATTCGAAAACGGTCCACTTTCATGGTTCCCAAAAGCAAAAAGCGAGAGGGACGCTATTCTGCTGCGCAATCGGATTCGCAACCGTGGCTTTTTGGTGGAACTAGCGTTGGGCTTGTGTCTATCCGTACGGAAGATGATTTACGGAAAAGGCTATGGTTTTACTTACTTTGATAAGCCAATTACGGTGCGTTTTCAGAAAGCTTGATGACCTGGTAGTGAGTGATGTTATCTTTGCCTAGGATTTCGGAGTTGCAGCTGGGAAAGCGAAAATAGTTGCTGAAGATTTAGTTTGGGTGCTATACCCTGGCTGTTCTGTGGATTGCGTCCATGAAATGCCAGATCCATCAGAGCATTATTGGCTGGTAAGATGACATCCCTTCCTGTATGATCAGTCACTGACTTGTGGCTTAGTACTTTGATGCTGGAGGAGAGCGCATATATTGTAGAATCTTTTCGCTCTTCACATTACGGCAATCGTTGATTGCGGAATATGCCCTAGACGATTTCAATCTCTTAATCTACAATTTCATGATGTACACCGTCACTGAACAGTACGCAACTTCAGCTCTAAAACAGGCTCTGCCCAATGCCGTTCCAGCATCCGAATTCGGTCGCGCGAGTGGTATGTCTCTAGACAGTTTTCATTAGGTTGACGTTGAATATAATCCTACTCAGAGATTGTTATGCCTGGCCTCAGTCTAGACGAAGAGAGACAAGGCAGATCTAGATTTTCGGTTGCGCAAATGCCGGCAGACCAGTTCGAAAGTGCGACGAAAGAGCTGCTGCAAACAGATTATCGAAGATTACCGGCTAGTACAGGAATATCCCTCGCTAATATCTCCCATACTATTCGGGATGGCAGAAAGCAAGATAACGCGCCGGACCAGCTATCTAGTGAGTTTGGCTCGCATACCGGGAAAGCATTATCTGATGTCGTGCTCAGACTTGGCTATCTCTGTCGTGTATCGGGAAGGCATGACATACTTCGAAGAGATTCTGAAGACAGGCGCCTGGAAGAACTTTCCAAAGACTGCCCTTGTTGGGCCTATCACGAGCTGTTCGGCACTTGCTTATGTAATCTCGTTTGCTCTTTCTGCATGACTTTAAGCAATATTGCTATCCATTGTATACGTCGTCATATTCACGTATATTGTAGTCGTTTTGACTCTATCTTGAGTCCTGAGCAATCTCCTCGCATATTACGTGAACACTTCTTTTCCTGCTGCAAGCACCTTGTCATGAGTTTCTACGATCTGAATATACCCTGGCCCGTCAATGTCCCTGCAGCAAGTACCCTGACAGCAAAACAGAAGGGCAAGCAGCCTGCTGCGAATGCAAATACGGCTTCGAATGATTCATCCACTGGACTCTCTGCTTTACCCATCTCAGCTCAGGCAGATCTCAGATCCAATGTAGAGATGCTCATTCACTTAGGCTACTCAATTTGTGCCTTCAACGTCTTCTTACCTCTCGACACTTATTCCACGCAAAATGTCAAGCAGCTCAATCCATGCTATAATTTCTTACCTCCCTTTCCTGATCTCGATCCTAGGCAAGCGAGTACGAGTAAAGATCAAGTGAAAAGTCAGGGCAAGATCATGCAATTGAGTCGCTTGACTATCGAACTGGATGAGAAATGTGTAGGCGGGAAAGGCAACGGTTCATGCTTTGTCAGTCTCCACCATAATGTCCCTCAGTCTAGTGAATGACTGATATCATGGTGATCATTGACAGACAACAGCCAATGCATCACATTTAGGAACATACGACCTCATTTCAGTCTTACCAAAAGATACAACTTCTTTCGCTCAAGCTTGTCAATCCATTTCTTCACCAGCCAACAACGCAGTAGATATAATCACTCTAGATCTAGCAACTTCGGCTAAACTGCCTTTTATGCTCAAACGTTCCGTCGTTCTCTCAGCTTTACAACAAGGTGTACAATTCGAAATCGTTTATGGTATAACATTACGAACAGGATCGTCGGACGTACCAAAAGAAAGCAGAAGAAACGTTTTTGCCGGAGCGAGGGAATTGATCAGAATGACCAATGGCAAGAATATTATTTTGAGTTCGAGCGTTAAGAAATGTATGGAATTGAGGAGTCCAGGGGATGTAAGTAATTTGGCTCATTTAATGGGTATGACGGAAGATCAAGCGAAAGAAACCGTTTCTGGCAATCCGAGGAAAGCGGTCATGAGAGGTTATAGTGCTAGGAATGCGTACAGGGGAGTTCTCAAAGGTCCAGAGGTCGTTATTACGAGAAAGGAGAAAAAGAAGGGGAAGAAGAGAGCTGCAATAGAGGGCGAAGAGGTACAGGGCAGTCCAGTGAAGCGAGCTAGGGTAGAAGTAGTAGAGGAAAGTTCGCAGGCGGAGGAGGTTGTAGCATAGAGTATGCAAGCAGGCTTGTGTTCTAATATCAACAGACCGCAGGCAGATAGAGTCCTCGCGAGGCAAGACAAAGTAACGCATTGCAATGTAGAGCTCAATAATCTCATGCAACCAAGGTACTAATATAGATCCCAATGAACGCTTTAACGAGCGCTCTTTGCTGATCCCTTTGCTCCCTGTTTGCTGATCTTGGGTGCAGTGGTTTTGCCAGATCCAGCAGATGCCTGTACGAATGAACCAATGCTAATCAGCAAAGACTGAAACATCCGTTGAACAATCGTACCTTCTTCTTCTTCTCTAGCTCGGCCTTCTTATCCTTGGCTGCCTTGATAGCTGCCTGTCTTTGCGCGTCTCTGACTTCAGGCTGTGACGGAAGCGACTTCGTTAACACTATATATGTGCATCTGAACGCTGAACCTCACCTTCTGGTTCCTCTTGGCTTGAATGGCAGCTAGATCTGCACCAACGATACCCCTTTGAACTTTAACAGTCTTCTTGCTTCGCTTCTTGGCAACTTCTTCAGTAATACCTTTGCGGTGCGCACGACGGTAAACTTGAGTCCATGCAAGCTTTCTAGGGTTCTTGCGTTGAAGGAAAAGTGATTCTTCTTTTGAGGTCACGAATCGGTAGACACGAGAGTCTAGACGAATGTAGAGCTTGCCCTAATGAATACACAAATCCAGGTGATAAGATTCTGTGTTGATGTGGCACGAGAACAGCTAATGCACCTTTGAAGGGTAGATTTTGTAACCGGAGAAAGAGCACTGTTCGACCTTCATTGTTGGCCTATATTACCTATTCAAGACCGCAGAACAGCACAATCAGCCTCTGCCCTTCTTGTAATGTCGTTCACTAGAGGCAATAGAGGGGTATAGCAGCAGTTTGCAATTCGGAGCAGGATTCGAGTCGAATTTGCCTGCTTCGAGGTATCGTTCATAGAGGTATCTGATTCTGGTATATCCACGCCCACATCCAAGGAGCATATCCTCACCTTTCTTGAAGATGGTCTCCTTCTCTCAAAAGAGCCAAATTTCTCAAGGCAGAGAGATTTTTTCAAGTAATCGCCGTTTAGTCTTAACTTAAGTCAGGAGGCGGAGAGAAGGGAGAGAGCCTTTCTTCTCCTTTCCTTTCCTCGCTTTTTTGAGCCATGCGTCTTACCTCAGTATGCTGCTCATACACCGTGAAATTTTCCAATTTACGATTTTCGCACTATCGCAACAAGCAAGGTGAAAAGCTCTCTAGGTGGTTGCCACGCATCACTTGTGCTCTCAAGGTCTTTCTCTCGCGATCTCCGTGCAATGCGATAAAATCGCCAATGTTTTCCCTTTGTATTACGAGGTCGTTTTTTCGCTGTCATCACATGTCTCTTCTGGACTTGCTACCGCATGTCTCGCGTATAGTCATATAAGATCGTTCGATATCACACTTTCTTCTTCTTCACTTCACCTAGCCATTCGTTTGATACTTTCCCGCGGATCTCTATTTGCGAATGGATGGGTTCTTCTGATATTCGCTCTCCTGGCAAGCGGAAGCCTCCCAAGCCTACTACAGCTTCATCTACAGCTTCTAAATCGATACCATTTGAAAACATATCACCTAAACGGAATCAGGCAAGTTCGCAAGGCATTGGATCGCCCCCTCCTTCCTACCGACCTCAACTATCACCTTCTCCTCCCTCTCAATCGCCATCAAGGCAAGCAAGTAAAGCAGACGATGAGGCAGCAAAGAAGGCTAGACATTTGAGTGTAGCGGCGTCATCGATCTCAGTCGAGTAAGCCTTCGATCCATTTGTCCACACGCCATGACTGATGCATACAAGCAGCTCAAATGCGCTACTAGTACTACCGCCTGAAGTCATATATACGCCGAAACGCAAAGTTCTCCAAAAGTCGCCTCTCGGCAAAAGCAATGCATCTCAACCTCAATCGCGGTCTGCCAGTCCGCAACAGCGTTCGCCTCAGCTTCTGCAGGATGTATCTTCAAGCAATTCGAGTCCAGCTAAAACACAAGCAAGTGATAAACAGCCAATTAGACCTCTTCCAGTGGTCTTGCAGAATTCGCCTCTGTCCAAAGAAGTCTCCTTCGCAGAACAACATACAGTCATACCAGCACCAACATGGCGATACTCTACAACCTATTCGACCACAAGCTCAGCAATGCTCGAAGATGAGAGCTACGATATGGAAGAATGGCAACCTGTTTCATCTATCTCTCCGTCAAAGCTACTTGCACCAATGCGCGAATCTACGTCCAGTTCTCTCTTACCTCCTTCTCCTACTCGATTACCACATCATCCACCTAGAGAAATTGCAATCGATGTACAAAGGCATCAAAAACAACTTCGACATATACTACAAACCAAGCAAATCAATATGAGGAATGCTACAAGACGATTGAGGCATTTGGAAGGTTTAGCAGTAGCAGTATGGACAGTCTTTGGCCTCATCTTCGCCGCTATTGCAGCTTTAGGGATAATCTGGTATTGGCCTCCCGAAGAAGCTGAAAGAAGCGAAATCATCAAGTTCCAATTACTCGTTGGTATTGTTCCTGTCGGAGCTTTAATGGCCTCAATAGGCATCGGTCTACTTTTACAGTTCTTGCGACAATCCCATCTCTTTATTCGAAACGAATATCTGCTCTTTGAGTATTCTGAAACACTCAATCTCATCTTGAACATCTCTCGTTTAATAGTCGATATCGATAATTCTGCCAATGTCGAAAACCGTCATATTCTTCTGGAAGAAACGACTGATATTCTTACAAGAGCAGTACTGCTTAAGCAAAGGTATGAAGCAGCCAACACTTCCAAAGTGGTACGAAGAACGCTATGCAAGATCCTCTTCGCACCAGCTTACGTCTTTTATTTCTTACTCGCTGGTAGCAGGGACGGAGCAAAATCGAAAAGGGAAGTGAAACTTTCGCCTCTTCTTTGAGTATTGGCTGTATGGTCTATTCGATGGGAGTAGCTGCATGCTGTTGCTTGGGAAAACAGGAGAAATGGTTAGACGAGATAGATGATCGGGCTCAACAGGCTGGCAGATGGGGAACGGTCGTCGTGCAAGAAGTATGAGAAGCGGTTGTTACGATGCTATAGTCGTTGTTCGGGCACTTACAGAAGCTGTCGACCTTATATTTTGAAGTTTGAAGGCATGCTGCGCGACAATGAATAGCGTCACTTTGTGACAACGACTTTCCTTGCGCATGGAGCACATCAAGATAAGCAAAGTAAGCAGCCAGCTGATAGACACGCAGGTACAACAGCAAAGGCACAATCTCGCTGATACCGCTTCATTCTCGTCAGGTCGAGCACGTCGGGTTTCTGCAAAGCGGATGGCCTCAAGCTTCCACATCTGCACGCAAAGAGCCAGAAAAGGAACGGCTCGGCACTCTACATATCACACCTCATCACTTGATCTTTGCTTTCGATGAACCTCGCGAAGGGGAAGATGCTGAATTCTGGTTACCGCACCCTATCTTGGCTAATCTGACTTTGCATCCACCTTCCAGTGCTGCTATCATTCCTCTAGTAGCCCGTACTCGAACATTTTCTGTCTATACTTTCCTCTTTCGAAGTCATATTAAAGCGAGCGAGGTTTGGGATTCAGTCAAAGGCATAGTCAATTCCACTACAAGTCTCTCTTCTCTCTATTCTTCTGCTCAAGCTCCCATCGTATCTTCAAAAGACAGTCTTTCGTCAAAAGAAGGTTGGTCAATATATGTTCCAGAAGAAGAGCTTTATCGAATGGGAGCTATTCCTCGACCTGGAACGACAGAATGTCGATCAGAAGCTTGGAGATGGACTGACGTGAATGCCGACTTTGAGTTCTGCGCTACTTATCCTGCCAAATTAGCTGTTCCTGCAAAGATCAGCGACGTGACTTTGCGATACGGGAAAACGTATAGAAGTAAAGCTCGTGTGCCTGCATTAGTTTACTTACATTGGGCGAATCTTGTGAGTACATAGACCGACCGCCATTCAATAAGCTAAAGACTCCAAATTAGGGCTCAATTACACGTTCCTCTCAGCCCATGGTCGGTCTCAAGAATGCTAGATCAATACAAGATGAGAAGCTCATCGAAGCCATCTTCCATTCCCATACGCAACACTCAGCAACAGATGCTTCAGCTCCAGCTTCAAGCGTTTATGGAGCTAAAGCAGCGAATTTGATTATTGATGCTCGACCCACAACAAACGCGGTCGCTAATTCGGTCAAGGGAGCTGGGACGGAGAATATGGAGCATTATAGAGACTGCAAAAAGGCTTATTTGGGTATCGACAATATACATGTCATGCGAGAGTCATTGCGAATTTTGATTGATGGTATGTCATCCTTTGTTGTATCTTTCATTGTACATCATGCTGATCAGAGTATTGTGGCAGCTATTCGCGAGTCGGAAGCAACAGGCTACGTTGATCGACAAGCATTGAGACGATCTGGCTGGCTCAAACATCTTTCAGCAATACTGGAAGGAGCTGTGCTTATAGCAAAGAACGTTCATGTGGCCAACTCGCACGTTCTGGTCCATTGCTCGGATGGTTGGGATCGGACAGCGCAACTTTCCGCAATCGCTCAATTATGCCTCGATCCCTTTTATCGCACCATGAAAGGGTTCGCTATCCTTATCGAGAAGGATTGGCTTTCGTTTGGTCATAAATTCGCTCATCGAGCCGGTCATCTTGTTCCAGATCGGACTTCTTTCGAAGCTTTACATGGAGATTCGATTTCAACGCAAGCAGCAATTCTGGCATCCGTTCAGAAAAATCTCGTCTTCTCTTCTGCAGCTTTCAAAGAAACTTCGCCAGTCTTCCATCAATTCCTTGACTGCGTTTATCAGATCATGCGACAGTATCCCAAAAGATTTCAGTTCGGCAGCAAGATGTTGGAAACCTTATACTATCAGCTTTATTCTTGCCAATTTGGTACTTTCTTATACAACAACGAGTCTGAACGGAAAGGCTCGACACCTAAAGCTTCGGAAACGACTCGATCGGTTTGGGAACTCTTCTTCTCTGCAGACGGAACCCCGAAAGCGCAATTCCTCAATGCAGAATATGAAGCAAAACTCGATGACCCGGACGATAGATCGATAGAAGCAGATCAAGGTGTTCTTTTGCCTTCACCATCAAAAGTCGTTTTCTGGCATGAACTGTTTCACAAAACTGCAGATGAAATGAATGGAGGAGAACTGGATGAAACACCTCCAGATATTATTGAAGTCGAAGGAGTGGCAGATGATCCGGTAGTCTCAATCATTGAAGATGCCAACATGGGTTTGGTCCAGAATGTCGCGCAAGCTATCCCACGGAATTTGGCACCTACTGCTCCAAACCGATCTTCTTCGCCTGGTTATGGCTCTTCTTCCACTAACACTTCTACACAAGCGCCGGTACAGTTGCAGAATGCTGTTCAGTCCGTTTGGCGATTTGGCGGATCAAGCTGGAAAGCCTTGCGTAACACGTACCAGGAAACAGTCAAGGAATATCAGACTCCTACTGCTTCACCCACTCATACTGAAGTGCCTGCCTCGGCTCGATCTGCGAAACATTCAGATTCAGCGGAACTCGGCACTTTCAAGCCAGGCAAGCAGCAGCAGCAGCAATCGAACGGCAGTAATAGCAGACCAGTATCGCAACCATCTTCAAGACCTTCTTCTGTGCCAAGTTCACCTCGTCGAAGTACAGTTGCATTGGCTGCTGAGAAACAGCCGGCGACACGAGAGGCAACGACATCTGAATCTGTGCCACTCGCGCATCCGGGAGTGACTCAAACTACACAAAGTAATCCATGGGCAAAAGAAGAAACCTTTGCAAAATCGAAAGACCTGCCAGCCATGCAAGCTTTATCATTGAATCAATCGCAACCACCGGAAACGAGACGGAGTACGAGTACTGTATCTATCGATCCTTTGGGTGTCGGATACTAAATGTTGCGTATTCTCGAGCTGGGAGAAATGCCCCATAAATATGCTTCCATCTATTTTAACAACTTGTACACGTTTATTATGTACTCTTTGCTTGTGCATCTTTTAAGCTTTGCAAATCATCCTCCATGCTGTCTCCTTGTTGAGCCTCCCACACTGCTCAAACTCAGCGTTGGACGGCCAACATGACGAAAGCCACTTACAGCTTGCATACACGCCATTCTGTTCCAGCAGTTCGCCATGCGTGCCTTGTTCAGCTACCTTTCCATTCGCAAGAACAATAATCAAATCTAAGGAACATTTCAGCCAAGGTGAACTTCTTATACTGCTATGGAGACAGACCAGAGTCCGCTACCGTTTTCAGCCTGTGCGCGATGAAGACGCTTGTTCTCTGTTTGTTCAGAAGAGTCGAATTGATGTTCCGCATCAGTTCAGTCTCGGTATATGTATCTAGAGCGGAAGTCTATTTGGTGCATCAGCACATTAATGAGCGGAATTAAAACTCTCCTTACCGCCTCATCGAAGAAAACTATAGGCGAGTCCTTCAAAAGCAGTCTGGCGACAGCTAATCGCTGCTTCTCTCCGCCGCTGATCATCAACCTGCGTGTCGTTTATGAGCTGAGATATAATCATACAGCATAGAAACTTACCCTCGCTCTCCAACCTGCGTCTTCCACTGTTCGGGAAGAGATTCGATCGTTCTGAGCACATTCGCCTGTTCAGCAGCGACTTTGACTTCTTCATCTGTCGCATCTAGTCTTCCGTAGCGAATGTTGTGCATAATATCGGAATGGAACAGCGGTGTATCTTGAGGTACTACTCCAATAGCCCGTCTCAGACTGTCCAGATCCACATTTCTTACGTCTTGACCATCAATCAGAACACGACCAGAATCCACGTCGTAAAAGCGGAAAAGCAAGCGCAAGACAGTTGATTTACCACAACCTGATGGTCCGACGATAGCGACCTTTTTGCCCGCCGGTATGGTGAAAGAGGCATTTTTGAAGATGGATCGATCATCTCTATAGCCAAAGGAAACATTTTCAAAGCGGATCTCTCCTCCTTGTATCCTTAATGGCTTTGCATCTTCAGATGACTGCAAGTATGTCAGTCCGACATACAGGCTAGTGAGGAAATTCCGCACTTTGACAGCTAATTTGGTGTTCTGTAAGCTGAAGAGCGTGTCCATGTCGATCAGACTCTGCCTTAATTCGCGGTAGACGGTTCCTGTGACTCCTTCAGCATGTACGGATGAGAAAATGCAGCATAAACTGACCCAAAAAGTTCAAGGGTAAGCTCAGCTGGAACACAAGTTGATTGACCATAACCAGATCACCGACGGTCATCGTACCTGTCTCCAGTTCAGCCAGAGGAAAGTTTAATTTGATGAGCAACTGACCATCCATTACTCCTCTTGCAGCAAGGATCATAATCAAAGTAAGAGCACCCGAAAAGATGACGCTTTGGCCGGAATTCAGCAAAGCCAAAGAAGTAGCAATCTTGACTGAAGCTTTCTCATAAGCAAGCATAGCTTTATCGTATTGACCAACTTCGAAAGCTTCGTTATTGAAATGCTTGACTGCTTCGTAATTGATGAGTGAGTCAACGGATACTGTTGCTGCTTTGTTGTCTGCTTTGTTTGCATCTTTTCGGAAACGTGTTCTCCAGCTTGTGGTCTTGATAGTGAACCAGGTGTAAGCTGCCATTGTAGTAATTGTTGCAGCTGCGAAATCGACGCCAAATTTGTAAGTCTACGAAAAGTTTCAGCTCCCGTACGAAGCATAACAAGTAGAGGAGACGAACCAGAATTCCGCATACCATGCTCATTTCCAGTACAGTGGGTACAACATGAAATACCAAAGAGGTGAGCAGGAAAGAGATACCTCTGCAGGAAGATCAACGGCGTGTCAAATGTATACACTGAGACCCACTTTGTACCTCTATCCATAGCTCTAGTGAGACCACCAGTCTGCCGTGTAAGATGAAAAGCTTGATCAAGGTTGAGAAGATGGGAGAAGACGTTTCTTGCAACTCTACGGATAGCGCTCTGAGCTACATTTGCAAAGACTGCGTTCCGTAGTTCGGAGAATATAGTGGAGAAAACTCTGGCGAGACCATCTGCGACAGCACAGCATTTCAGAGTATGTCATGAGCTCGCGGCTGGAGAGACGGACAGCCTACAAGGCCTGTTCCTGCGACGGTCCAGAAGGTTTGTTGACTCGTGAGTTCCGATATTGGGATGTTGAGAGAGTCGACGACTGATTTGAAGTAGAATGGGACTTGGACATTCAACAGCTGTCAGAGGATCGCTAAAGATTGATCTGTTCCGCCTTCGATTGACAAGCCTTACCTTTCCTGCTACCAGCAAGCTCACTGCGACTACCACTCTGGTCTTGGTGCCAGTATCACCTTTAGGCCAAATATTTGGTATAAGCTGCTTGACGATAGCATAATCCTTTTGACGTTGCGTTCGTGTGTCTACGACTTCTTCAGCTTTGGCTAGAGCTTGATCAGGACTTTGTTCGGCCGCTGAGTTGTCATGAGGATGTCGACCTGAAGCTGGTTGCTGGCCTATCGTATCTGGCACAGATTTGGCTAGAGATGCATGATGTCTTGTCAGAGCGAGATTGAGAGGACTGATGAGCCGCCGAAGTTTGCATGATGCAACTGGAGAAAGCGTGCAAGTGTTGATTCGATCAAACGAATGTATAGACGAGAGAGCTGTGGGACTTCTTGAAATCTGACTCAGAGCTCTAGCGTACATATACGAGAGCGCAGGGTATTGATCCTTCTAGAGCCTAATGAAAGGATATTGGTTGTATGAGACGGAAGAGACTCAGGAAGATCTAATCTGATTACAATTTACAAGATTGGGCCACACAGCACGTAGAGGGGACGAATGAGACAGGAATACTGCTATGCTACGTTGCAAATCTCCTTGATTGACTACAGCATACATAAACCTAGGGTCTAGATTGACCAGAAGCCCGTTTAGCAACATGTACCCTGGCAAGTTGCGCAAACCGCGCCGCATGGTCGAGAAGTACAGAGCCAGATTGGCGTAGGTGCATTAGGGAAACTAGCAATGGTGGTGCCCCATTCTTCACAGTACGGGTAGTTTGGATAACTGGGCAACGTGTGTTAGCTGAAGTACGAAGCGGAGAGCCGACTACACTGACTTCTTCGCGCAATAAGCATTGCCACCGCTGTTTGAAGCCCCAACAGCGCAGAGCTTGCTTTGTGTTTGAGTTTGAATACATTTCTTGTCGAGAGCAACAAGAGGGGATGCAGCGGAAGCCAGTACCGTGACGAGGACAAGAAGAGTGCTGGCGAACTTCATGATTGAGACTGCTGGCATAATCAGATCGGATAATCGTTCAAAGCGCGAGAAAACATACTGACTATTTCAAGAGGGATGAAAAGGTGATACAGAAGAAGAAAGAGAGACGAGAGAGCAAGCGTATTTAAGCAAAAGAAAATCCGCTCTAACCGAGCAATTCAGACCAACGAGCGCTAATTTCGACCCATGAGAAGTAGTTCCCATGAAACGTCACCATCGGGCCAATATGGGAGCGGTCTGAAGCCTTTGTTGCGCATTGGTTCTTGTGTTCCGTAGAGCTCTCGCATAATCATCACTTTGCGGAGAAGCTCAGAGATGGAAAAGACTGACTCCGATGCCGGCGCATCTATTGGAGTCATTACAATATAGAGAAGAGCGGTCTACACTGCAAGAAGAGGAAGAAATAGCTCCAAACTTTATGTTTCTGTTTGCGTGAGACAAGGTAAAAACGAAATAGTACTCACTGATAGTTTTAGGCACATGCTAGTAGCAGCAAGGTAGATCGGTGAAATAGGGCATTCACAACATCGGTGCGAGCAGCAATCCTTCCACAGTACTCCATGCATTTTCAATGCAGAATTCGACACATAGTATGATTCTGCTCAGCTCTCTTTCCAACGCTGAAGAAAGTTTCGCCGCCAGCGGTCTAGTCTTTTACGTGAGTGGCGAGCTGTAATCTAGTAGCAAGCGATAGGCATAGACCATGTCAGTATGCTATTACTTGTAGTTCTTCAGCAAGCGAGTCCTTCTTCATATCTGACTGAGAGCTCTAGCGCGCATATATGAATACAGAGGATTGATTCTTCTGGAGCTTGTAGAGGGATGTGGTGGTATCAAGATGAAGCGACTCAACAGCTCTAATCTGATTACAACTTGCCGATCAGTCGTATCAAGGGCAAAGGCGAACAAATAATGAGACAGGGATTTCGCTACGTTGCACATCTTCTTAATTCACTACACCAACACTACTTATAGCCCAAGAATACAGATTGACTCGACACCCATCTAGCAACATGCACCTTTGCAAGTTGCGCAGATAGCACCGCATGGTCGAGAAGTACAGAGCCAGTTTGGATGAGGCTGGTTAGGGTAGCTAGCGATGGTGGTGCCCCATTCTTGACAATAAGGATAGTTTGGATAACTGGGAACATGTATCAGCTGAAGTACGAAGGCAAGAGACTATCACACTGACTGCTTTGCGCAATAAGCATCACCACCTTTATTTGAGGCTCCAACAGCGCAGACTTTGCTTTGTGTTTGACTTTGAGTACATTTCTTTTCGACAGCGACAAGAGGGGATGCAGTGCAAGCCATTGCTGTAGCGAGAACAAGAAGAGTGCTGATGAACTTCATGATTGACTGCTGGGACGATCAGAGAACCATATCAGATCGGAGATTTCCTGACTGCGCGAGAAAACATACTGACTATTTGAAGAAGAAAGAAGAAGATGTGTTTGATACAGAAGAAGAAAGAGAAGAGAGATATCAAGCGTATTTAAAGCACAGGACAACTCCGCTCCAAAGAACTTAATCGAGGCAATTCAGACCCGCGAGCGCTAATTTCGACCCGCGAGAACTAGTCCACATGAGACCTCGCTGGTCAAACAATTTATTGCCAACTTGTGAGCGGTCTGGAGCCTTCGGTGCACGTTGTTTGTCCAGCAAATAATGCCCAAATAGTCACTTTGCGGAGAAGAGAGGAAGAAAGTTGACTCTAGTGCAACGCCTCATCTATCGCAGTCGTTGCAAATAATAGCAGAGAGCAGTCGAGACTGCGCAGAGACTGTAGAACGAAAGGAAGCAACTTCGATTTCAAGTCTTTGTCGCTGTTGCGAGCAAGAGTTTAATGAAAAAACACTACACACTCAAAAGTTCGCAGTAAAGACTGTAAACTGAATCAAGATGACTAGGACGTTCGCAACAGTAGTAAGAGCAGTAATTCTTCCACAGTATCGCATGCATTCCCAATACAAAATTCGACACATAGTATGATTTTGCTCCCTTTCCGATTCTGAGAAAGTTTCGCCGCCAGCGGTCTTGTCTAATTACGCGAGTAGCGCGCTATACTCTAGTAGTAAGCGATAGACATAGACCTATCACATTTTGCCTATTAGTTGTAGGTTTTTTTTGGCAAGCGAATGAGAACATACCTCCATGTCACTCGATCTTACATTCCTCCTCTTCCACCTTGACCCTGCCAGCGCAATATCTCTCAACGCCCTATCCGGATCAAACAATGCTCCCTCTTCCGCTAAAGGATCAATAGCTTTCACTGGTTCTTTCTTCGGTGTCAACGAAACCAGCACGGGACTAGTAGCTGAAAATGTTGTGCTGTTGCTGAGAACTTCTTTCGCTTTGGACTTCTTCTTTCCTTTTCCTTTTGCATTGGCTGCTTCTAACATGGCTGAGGCTAATGCCAGAGCTGCTTCTTCTTCTGCTGCCGTTACGTTTTTGGCTGTCGATACCAGTTCTTTTGGAAAGCCAGTGAAGAAGGATTGAATATTATGAATCTCCGAGTATGAAGTGGATAGAGGGATATAGTGATACCTGTAAGTTGAAGTCACAAAGAGTTAGATTTTTCCAACTTTGCTGACTCCGTAAGCTTACCAAGGTACGACCCAGTTGTTCCAGAACTCCTTTTGTATAGTCGCCTTCAATACAGCGCATCTGCTTTCCATCAAAGCCAAGAATTTCGGACTTAGACCAACTTCGTCCAAATCCACCAACAACTTATGTTTCCATGCTTCACTCAATGGTGTAGGTGGTTCAACTCTGTAACCTTGTTTCTGAATGTTCTTGCATTCACCTAATTTTGGATCGCAAGAAAGAGCGACATCCATAGTAAGGTTGTTCACGCGACCAAGAGGTGCAGAGAGGGAGAGTAAAGACGAAGTATCCGAGTCCAAAGTAATGAGAGTTCTTCTTGGTTGTCTAGCTTCAGCAATAGGTACAATCAAAGGATTGTTACCCGCTTTTCGATCCGCCACTGAAATTTTGGAACCGGCAGCTTGTCTTCCATCGTCGTTTGCGAGGGAGACCAATCGTTGCTTCTGGAAATGAGGAGCATGTCCGATTGGCGTTTCTGCACCTTTAGTGACTTTGCCTCGCCAGAAAATAGTATTGTCTTTTTCGGACCAAGGTACATCTGCAGTTACTTTTGTTCGACCTTTCTTCAGTTCCCAATCGTAAGTGAATTCAGAGCTTGGTGACCAGTAGTGATGTGACGGTATAAGCAGATCTGCAAATCCAGCAGGTTTTGATGGAGAGAAGAGAGGGTAGAGGAAAGGTATTGCTCGAGTGTTCGTGAAGAACGCGGAATGGAAACCATGGAGAGCAGGATTGCGACATATTTCAGCAAATGTGTTCGCAGCAGGACTGAAAGTGAGTTCTCGGATAGGTGGAAGTGAAGCTCCGTTCTTCGGTCTTCGTCGGCTACCGAACGCACCATAGACTGCATTGTTGTGTGATGTGAGCACTTCGACAGCTGGCGAGACTCCTGGTACTGGTTCTTGGGCCAATCGTTGTTGTCTCAAACGATCTTCAGATTCGGATGCTCGAAGGGAAGTTGTCAGCCGGCGAGATGCTGAATTTGGCGTGCAAGCTCTCTTGAAGACTTCCCATGTCGTTCCTAGAAGATATCGATCACCTTCAGGTTTCCATTCCAGACTGAACGGTAGTAGCGATGTTAGAGGGTCAGAGTTATCTGTTGTGCCCGATAAGCGCAGCTCTCCCGAACCAGTGAATAGACTTACTCTTCTGCAGATCGTCTTCGACAATACCCCATTCGTGAACCGGCACTGTTTGCTTAATTTCAGGTAACACTCTTCCCTCCAACCGTTCGTTGATGGCAATCTCCATATCTGGCAGTTCCGTTACAAAATCCCTGATCATCTCTTCAAAAGCTAAAGCAGGTGCCCATCTACCACTCTTGGAGTTGACCTGACTTTTTCCGCCCTTGATGGATACAATGGACACTCCAGGTATTTGACTTAAAGTTTTTGTTCGCTGTCTTAACACAGCAGGTGTGAGTTGAGCGAAAGGTGAGAGATCGACCATGAGTTGATCATATTCGTCCACTAAAGTGTGGTTGCGCGCTTCAGCGAAAGCGTACCATTTGTCGTATCCGGTTGGCGGTTCTTTGCCATAGCGTTGACGATAGGTAGCTCTAGCTTGTTGTAAGGATTGCGATTGGCGGTTAATCAACGCTGTATGTCGCTCTCGCGCGCGTTGAAGAAGAGTGAGGATAGGATGAAGTGTTGTGTCTTTTGGCTGAGCAGGGAAAGAGTTTGCTACATAGTTGTTGATATAGCCAGCCAAGGCTTGATGTCCTTGTGCGAGAGTCTGCTTCTGTTCAGGTGTAGATAGCGAAGTTGCTGAATAAATCACGAGACCCAAAACTGCTAGCAGACCTAAGCAAAGCAAAGGACGCCGTCTTTGAGGCCTTTTCGATGAGGTCCCATTCCGTATCGGGGGCGATCCAGCTCGGTTGCCGCCCAGCATCGCAGCTTTAGCTCTATTGGGATTATCTGAATTTCTGTAACTTGGTTCGGGTGCTTCTAAATCAATGTCTGTGTATGAGGTGTGTTGCTTCTCGCTGTTGCCGTTCATGCTCAGAGAGAAAAGACAGGCAGCAGCTCGCCAAAGGGCAAGAACTTCGCGGCTTCAAAGAGCTGCAAAAGGCACAAAGGAAAGTTGAAGAGCCTTCGCACCAGAGTCGCTGATTTAGTGGAAGGCAGGATATAGCTGCATGCGAGGGTATCTGGCGCGGTCAGGACCAGCTTTGCAGCCGAGTGATGGATTCAGGATAAGAAGCTTCCGGCCAATTTGTAGGTCGCGAGATTTGGGTCGAAGAGCTCGTTGATTTGCAGATTTGGGACGTTGTGCTATAGGAGTACATGCAGAAATAGCAGGCAGATCATTCTCATCCTGAACACGATGATTCCTTTACCCCTTCTACCGCTTTTGCTTCTATTCTTTCAATGGTATAACAGTGCTGTGTCCGTTCTCAATTTCTGGCTATTCTTCGACGGAAATGGACTTACTGGAAATATAGACATGCTCTTTACACTCTTCCCCTCGAACTACAGCTCTCCCCAAGCTGTAGAGCATAAAATCAGAAAGGATGTTCTTACCGCCCATAGGACAAGGGAACTTACAGCGATCGTGTCGGACAATCCTTGGATCGCCGCTATAGTTCTTGAGCGGCTCCCAGACAGGTTCCACATCTGGTCCTTCGATATCTCCTGCACCATCCCAACCCCAGCACCAAACTGCAGCAGACTCTTTAGTCTAAGAGCATTGCTTGTGGCAAGAACGAAAACTGACCATAACCAGGTGGTTCTTTGAACTCTAATGGTTCACTCTCTTCAGGTCGGAACAAACGATCATGAGGACCAAACCAGGATCGATCTTGCGGATCTGAGTTAGGATCATCTGGATGTCCACCTAACCTCGAGTAGGCTCGAATGATAGTAAGGTTCCTTCTGTCAGGATGGATCACATCCCAGACTTGCTGTACAGAGTGCCATACAATCAGTTGATAGACATTGAAATATGTTTTATCCGCACCTTATCGTATGCCAATTTCACTCTAGGGACCATCAGAATTCGTCCATACCCAGCTTCCCAATAATCGTTGCAAATCAAAGAACATTCACTAGCCGAACATTCGCCTTCTCCTAATCTAGCCATCCTGAATCTGACATGTGGATGCGCATACATCGGAGCAGGATCAAGTACGGCGATACCATTCCAGCAAGACTGAACTTGAATTGGTAGATGCCTTTGGAAACGATGACCTGATTCTGGATCGCGGAAGATAGCTTCGAAAGGTGCATTTTCGAGTGCTGTACCGTTCATGTCCCTTGATACCCAGTTATCACTAGATGACCGAATTAAATCACGTCTAACTCAAATAACAGGAAAAAAGCTTACTAGAAGACAGGTTGATTGATCTCGTCGTGGTAAATATAATCGGCTCCACAGGTGATTCCAGCATTCTGACGACGACTTTGCCAGATGAGTTCCAATACATCGTCCACGCAAGGCAAGACATCGTTCTGGAAAATGACTGAATCGAAGACCTGTACGAAGATGGTGTGTGAACAAGGTCTACACCTGATCAGACGCCTTCAAACGTACCTCTCCTTCTGCATCCCTCAACTCTTGCAAAGGTGCCAGAGCAGCGTTTCGGACTTCTGCCAAGTATTCAATTCGATGATGGAAAGCACCTCTTGTTCTTAAACTGGTCCGAATGATGACTCTTAACCCTACACTTCTTGCCAAAGCATCAAACAATCGCAAAAGTGCCTTCGTTTGATCCGTCGAACCATTTTCATAAACGGAGACGAATACGTTTTGGAAGCCAAGGATAGAAGAGACTTTGAACATGGTAGAGAAGAGATCAGGGATGATATCGAAAGAGTTGTAGAGGTTGATAGCGAAGAAGTATTTATGACCATCTTGCCAATTACCCATATCGGCGCGATGTTTGCCTTTTCCTGAAGCACCACCTTTTTGCGCATTGAGAATCCCATTCTTGAGTTCATCTTTTCCTTTAGCTAACAAAGAATCCGAATCTTTCGAGAACCGACGATGATTTCGATCATGAGATTTGAAGATTCGATCCACCTCTTCATCGGAATCTCCATGATCGAATCCACCTTTCGCCATCCAAGCTTTTGGTACTACTCTGTTGAGTAATTTGAATGCAGATCTTCTAGCATCTTTTCTCTGATAACCGACTAGAGGTTCATATCGCTCATACACCTGCCTCTTGTACGACGTTTGAACCGTTCGAGTACATTCTTTAGTATGATAACCAGGCATAGTAGATAAGACGTTGAAAACTCGATGTCTTTGAGCTAGAGTAGGTGTATAGTAAGGATTATGCCTTGTTCCTCCGACTCGATTCGAATGAGCCCAAGTTGGCGTTTTAGCTCCTGATAGCGAGTAAGCGCCACCAGAAGCAGGTTGCAGGGATTGAGCAACCAGGAGGCCCACGACTATTCCGATCAGTAGAGAGCCGACTGCCGGTAGCTGTATCGTTTCAATGAGCTTCAATCCGCTCCGTACTGCTGAGGACGCATACCTTGCGCTTGAGATAAGCGTAAATCAAGCCAATAGAAAGAGGTTGTGAAGGGTTCGGTCCATCGTCTGCTGTTGGAACACCCTTTTCGTTATTCGATAAAGAAATAGAGTCGTTAACTTTCCGTCTTCGAGGTGTTGTAGACATCGAAAGAGCGCTTGCTGAAGACATGTTGGCGAGAAGCAGGCTCTCAGAGCTTAGGCGATCACGCAAGGGAAAAGAAGGTTGGAATTTCAAGCGGTCTTGGCCTGCTGAAGATCTGGCGCGTATAAGGGTGCAAACAGCCTGCTGTAGAGGAATGTGCCGGGCTGGCTTGCGTCTGAAAGGATTTGCCAGATGATGGAGGATTGTAGACAAGATGCGATTTATCAGACTACTGTCTGTACACATTTGGATCCTCGCGTACTCAATTTGTTTCCACACAGTACAGACATTGCGGCGACGATTGAACAATGAAAGGAGTCTTTATGCACGAATCCGCCTGTACATAATGTAATCGCTACCATGTCCCAGTCTCATTCCGTTGACATGTATTTTGTTCCTGAGCATCAAGCAAGACGCTCGTGTGGTTGTGCAGCATGTACCTCTGATTCAGAGGTGCTCTCGCAGCCAGATCAGTGACAGCGTGTTCTGCGGACCTGTTTGTATTGAACCTTCTTTGGATTAATTCATCGAATCGCTATCTGCGCAGCGAGAGAAAGCTCACCAGCTTGGGCTTTCAGTGTACCATGCTATATGGAAACACAGCCAATAGGGAGAAATAGGTCCAAAGGCTAACAACGCCAAATGAACGGCCGCGTTTCGATCGCAATCACCGACCAAGGCCCCCTTCGGCTAATAGTAGCGCTGAATTTCGCATGAAGCGTCATTTAAACACAGGACTGATGGCTATAGCGATGTTTTGGGCTTCCGCCAGCGTGTAAAATTACGCTCAAAAGCTCTCAAGCACAGCAACGGAAGGGGAAAGAATAGACGTGTACATTCATGACGAGATTGAGAAGGCAAACAAGGCAGAATGAAAGCAAACATCGAGAAAAGCAGGAACAAAGAATTGAAATGGAATGGCAGAAACTTTAAAAGACAATTGTGGAATTCACGAGCAAATATGTACCACACCAAGAGTACGTAAGCACAGCATGAGAGTAAGAGCTGACAAAGCATGACAAAGCAGGTCGCTGCATTGGGAGAAAGAGGCAAAAGCCAAAATTGCGTCAAGGTTGTCCAGACCCATCCAACCGCTTTAAGACTTTCGTAGCCACTACTAGCTACTAGCACCCATCTCAAGCCCAATATTCTTTCTCGAGTCTTTATCAGGAAATTCTCTCAAACAAGTCGGTAAGAGCTGTCCCTTTTCGAATTATCGCAAGCCCTGGAACTCCGACGTGGTTGCAGCACAATGGGAGTCAAAGTCATCACATCTATGCAAGAGTTCAAGGACGCTATTGCTTCACCTCAAGGCGCTGTACTTGATTTCCGTAAGTCAGGCTAAAAAAGAGGCAATCGCGTGTGACTGACTAGGTCGACGCTGTGCAGACGCTGAATGGTGAGCTTCTCGTCTCCGATGTAGCGTCGCGCGCTTTAGCTTAACGCACTGCTACTCAGGTGTGGACCGTGAGTTCAGCCGCGATAAGATCAGTCAGCCAAAACTCATTCAGACTCTAGATGCAAGATGATCAGCCGTACGTCATGTGATCATAATGCTGTATCTAGCTCATGTGTTTGTACGGCGTACAGCCAAGTTCGAACAGGTGAATCAGGCCAACTCCACCTTGAACTGCACTCAAACTCGTTTATACAGTTCTCTGACGAGCTCTCCGCCCTCAACTTCTACTCCGTCGATGTCGACGCTGTACCAGATGTAGCTGAAGAATGCGGTATCCAGGTTCGTTTCGGGTCCTTTGGCCTTAGTCGCAAGGTTGAGATATTCCGTAACGAACAGGCTATGCCGACTTTCATGGCTTTCCGTGATGGAACAAAGGTTTCGGAAATGAAGGGTGCTATCCCAAAGGCATTAGAGGTGAGTCTATTGTCATCAAGCAGCCAAGCGTTGCTGACCTCGATGACGGCTGCACAGACTATGCTCCGCTCTGAAGCTGAAAAGGCTTCATCTGTGTCTGCATGAATACGCTCGGGGGCAAAACTGTAGCTTTCAGCAATATGAAGTAGAAATTCAATATACATGCGTCAAATGTGTATGCCCAGATTTGCTGAACATGAACGTGCTTGCGAGGATAACGGCAAGATACTGGACGTGAGTCTGACTTTAGACATCTGATGCTTCTACTTCTATTGTTGCTCAACAATATGGTCATATGAAACTTGGCTGAATGACCCTTTGTCCTCCTCAAGAAGATTCGCAGTATTTGCTACTGTCTCTCTTCTGCCTCTTCTCCCAGATCTTTTATAAAGTCTTCTGACGTAGTCGATCTTCTCTTGTATCGCGTAAACTCGTCTAAACGTGATGGCTACCACTCATCCTCTTCCCCATTCTATTCCAAAGTATTATGGCCGTGTTCCTGGTATCATAGTACAACCTGGACTCGATGCTTCAGACAACGTCAAGAGATCCTATATTGAGAAGATGGTTACATCTTTTGAAGAGCAGATCAAGGCGAAGAGGGATGGCAAGTCCGACATTTCAGAAGATCAGTTCAATGCATATCAAATCATGTTGTTTCATTATTACGAAGAATCTCAATCGTCTATCAGTTGGTCACAGGCAACCGCGGCTCTGAAGAGTGATGCCAAATTCCAGCAGCGGATCGTACGTTCATTCGGAAGCCGTCTTCTGATATACCTTTGTTGATTACAGTCTACTAGCGCAAGATGGTACAGCAAATCCAAGAGCATCACCCCGGTGGATCGCATCCGTCTCTGATTGAACAAGCGAAAGAAGTGTTGAAAGTTGTTGACAAATTATATGAAGTTCGCGCCCGTCAAGGTCCTCTCATCCCGTTATCCGATTTGCAGAGGAAGTGCAATTACATGTATCTGCGTTTCAAGATCGATCGACCCGTCGCAATCAAGTACTTGGAAATGAAGTCGCCCGGCTTCTCCCAGCGCGTTGCCAAAATCGAACATTGGCTTCATTCTGGACCTGCTGCTCCTGCTGGCCCCCCAGATAGTGCACAGCCTGGGGTCTGGGAAGACTTCATTTGGCGAATGATGGCCTGGTTCTGTTCTGCTGAACACTATGGACGGCTTTTTACGCCAGAACAGATCAAGAAGGCTGTTATCGCCATAGAAATGTACGAGAAAGGATCTTCCGGCTCTTCCGGCTCTATTCGACGGCACCTATACAAGAGCGAGCACTTTCTGCCCATGATCGCGAGTGACCATTGTCTTCTTCTGGCTTCGGGCTAATCACAGAATTTAGCATAGCGTTGCACGGAGCCTTCAGATCGGCTCGGAATTCACGGGTCAACCAGATGAGGACTTCCGTGCATATGTCGTTCACCTCGACAGCAATATCAAGCACAGAAATGAAACTCGGACAGCGGCAGAAAATCTTGAGCAGTACATATTTTTGATGCACAACAGACCCCGGAGCTTTGCTATGTTGAGAGACAACGACCAAATAAAGGTGATGATGGACTTGATAGACGAGAAACGTAAACACCACAGCTCAACACAATGTGTTAGCTAATCGTATTATGCTTCTCACAGTCTTTGATCATCAGGGAGCAGCTGACAAGCACCGTCTCCGAGGTACGATGCATGACTGCCATGACAGAATAATTCTCGTACTTGATTCAACTGTGGCAGAAACTCAACATACTAGCGAGACGGGCTATCCAGCAAAGCCAACACCAGAAGACTGGGAATTTGATTGGACCGAGTATCGCCAGACCATACGCCCACATTATCAGAATCGCTCTGAATGAAGTGAGCTGATGGGGAAATATATGCTTGTATATCAACATTTCAATTCACATTACACTAGAGAATCTGTCTCTTGACCGCCCGACACAGGTCTTCTTCTAGGCGGGGGAACTGGCGGGGGACCAGTAGGCAGATCCAAAGGTCGTTGAGCTTCTTCTACAACTGAAGGAGTGAAGATCGCCTCATTCTTTTCCTCTTGATTCTCCATAGTCAATCGCTGAATGAGATTCGAATCATATTCTTGCTGTTCCCTCTCTTCTGTGCTCAATTCTGTTGCATTCTCTTTGAGATACTCTTCATGAGCTGTATCGGCTGAGTAGACAGAAGAAGCGTCTGTTCCGCTTGCGATCGATTGAATTGAAGTATTAGAATCATGTGTTTCTGCTTCAGGACGTTGGGTTTCGATGACAGCAGCAACAGGCGGAACATCATAAGCTGGAGGAGACAAGTCTTCCCTTGCACTAGTAGATTGGCGAGGAGGTAAAGGTGGACCTGATTCCGTAACTTCTGAGGGACGAGGCGGTAGGCTGGGAGCGGGTGGTAAAGGAGAGGAAGAACGAGCAGGAGAGTCTGTGCCGTTTACCTTTCTTATCGGAGGTGGTCTTGGAACAAATAGCTTCTCCTCTTCTGCTTCGGGATCCAGTTCTGACTCTGTGTTCTTCTCTAATTGCTCTTGTAGCGTCCAAGCTTCTTGGAACCCGATGCCTTCTTCTGCTTGAAGCTGTTCTGGCGTCGGCGGAAGTCTAAGCGTTTCGCCGTCTTCTAAGTCTAGATCTTCCGGTATTTCCACGCCGTCGCTAAAGGAGAATTAGCGCACTGATGCGGAAGCAAGGCTAATACCACTTACATCTCGTCAGCATCTATAGCATAAGTGTCAGATCTGTTCTCAGCTTCTTCCAGCGCATTATGTAGAGGTTTCGCTTCGTAAGGCATATGAACGCCTCCTGATAAAATTTGTTCGACTTTGATTTCGCGCTTGTAGTAGAACCTGTTGAGACATTCAGCCAAATGCGAGTACACAATACTAGCGACTCGCCTAGCAGCTTCATCTGTGCGCATCACGATGATAGTACCATTGACTTCAACTCCTGCATAGAAACCGCGACTTTTGACATAAGACCTGGTGACAAATCTGAACATAACAAAATTTCGAGAGTACTTGTGTACCTCACCAACACGGTACTGCTTCTTTGCCAGATTCAAGCATAACTCCAGCACCTACGGGTCCAGCAGCAACCGTCACTTCTCCTCCCAAAGTAAATTTATGATTGTAGAATGATTGAACAGCCTTCTCGGTTCGAAGTATGAGGACAACATCGTATATGTCGACACCCCACATTGCCTGTAGCAACGTCCATGAGCGCTAAGGATAAAAAGAAAGCTGAGACAGCTCACGCCAGTACTGAGATTGTTTGGCATGATGCGTGCTGGGACGTCAGCGCTTATCGCTTCATTATCGATTGAAGACTTATCTACAGGAGCACTCCAGCTGCCATCCGCTACGCAGAGACATGAGCGAGAAGACCAATCTGGGAGAGCTACAGACGTACGTAATCGAGCCATGAGGATCCCGCTACCTCCTGCTCCTCCAAAAGGAGCAATCGCAGTCCTGAAAGCTGTATATATCGCTATTCCTTTCGCTTGCCTAATCGCGGAAGCGGGAATCTTCTTCAGTACTCTTTGCTGTTTTTTGACTTTCTGACCAGTTTTTGGATCTACTTTCTCTTTCGTAATCGTTTCCGGTACTCCCTTCTGAGTGAAAGTTTGTAAAATCCTAGCACACTTCTCTATTTCATTCTTGGTGTCACCCGCAGCGGGCCAGAAAGCTTCTCCTCCAACTCGTTTAGAAGCATTGTTGGCGTATACGCTGATCTTGTCAGATACTATCGAGAAATGGAACAGGTAAAGATAAGTGGTCGAAGAATCAAGTTTCGAACAAGTGTGTAAAGCTCACTCTTGTAGGAGGCATCCCATACTCGTTTACCCAGAGCAGCAGCTCCTCCACTACTCTTCTTCTCCGCTGGCTTAGACATCTAGTCTATCTGGACCAAAAGGCAGTGAAGTAGTCCAACTTTCGGTTTTGCGCGGAGTGATCGAGACTAGATGCAGCGACTCCTGACAGAGCGTTGATCAAAGAGAGTAAAGCGCACTTGCAAGTGAGTCGTAGCTCGTGAGAAGAAGATATGGCGACCATTAGTCATGCGCATGTTTTCGAAATTCGGCCGCTAGTCTTGGCGCGTCAAACGAGGCAAGGCAAGAGAATAGTAGAATGTAATGATGAATGATAGATGCATAGGGAATACCATGTAGGTTATAGACAATTACTGATGACCATCTCTTCCTCCCAATCAACGTTGGTCAACGCCTGCTCCTCTTGGAAGATCTAGAGTAGCGACTGCCTCGATCATCTTCATCATCAGAATAAGAAGTAGCTCGTCGACTTCTTTCTCTTGCACCGCTTCTCGATGACGACGAGACGATTTCACCTTCCTCGATTTTAGCAACTCTTGATCGACTGCGACCAAATTCTGAAGGTTCGCCTTTCGCTCTTCTAGCTTTTTCTTCAGCTGCTACAGCTCTGCGGACCACAAGTGAATCAGGGTAATAACGGCGCATGTTGTTTTCGAAAACAGCCGCTTCCCTCTTTCGTGCGTTTTCAAAATCGTTCAAGAATTCGTCCGCCAGACTGGAATGTTGAGCTATCAGCATACATTATATGCGGAGGTTTGGTCGATATAGACTGACTGTTCATAATGAATTACGTCCTTCTGTAAAGTTACAGCCTTATTCAGAAATCGCTCGCACCCAGTTCGCTGAATCTTACAGAGCGCTCGTGATTACTTCCAATTGACTTGTGGATCTCCTTGATGAAGAGACTTGACCCAAAATCTACAGTCAAAGTATCGTTATGCTGCCTTGAATATAGAACAGGCAAATAGCATACCTGGATCTTTGTGGCCGACAATACGATGACTGACGAATGACGTATGGAGTTAGTACTGGATCACTCTTCTGCGAAGGCATCACATACTTCATGGCAGCCACCCGAGTCAGCAACGCATGATAACGAGTCAGCACCTTGGAACAATCGTGGTGTTTAAATGTCGCTAGATCACTCTTGGTCAAAGCATTGTCGTTGTAAAGGAATTGGAGAGCCAAAAGCCCGGGTTCCCAGCTTCGGTTGACTGTTATCAACAGCGTTCAAAAGAATCGTAGGATAGCACTCACTTCATGTCATGATTTCCTCGATTGATTGGAATTTGATTCGGCATGTCATCGATGATAGGCAGACTGTCGCCCAGTACCCGTCTCGGTTCAAAGCACAACCAGTTGAAATCATCAACAGTGAAATCTCGTGTCTCTTTAGCAAAGTTGTCTTGAATCTTGTAGTCACCGCTGTGCACCAGAACATTAATTATACTAACGCCAAATGGAGAAAACTATACGCACTTGACTTCGATAGCCCATTTCCAAAGTACTTTGAAGAATCGCCAATCAAAATCGGGAGCACGAATAGGTTGATGAGAGATTAAGTCATCCACAGTTAATTCCGTTCCTTCCTTTTTACCGCCAATACGCCATTTGCTTTCAGGCCAAGGCGTTTGACGCTTCGGTATCGATTTAACATGATGTAGATCTGAGGAGGTTCTAAGCACTTCACTATGATTATAGCAAGAACTAGCTAGTGACTCACTCGGACGTTTCTCGCCTGTGTTTGTAGGGTATATCGATTTGCCCGGATTAGAAGGATAAGGAGCAGAATGATAGGCCCACTCGAGAGTCTGGTTTTCCTCCTGTTCGGTAGCAGGAATGGAAGAGTCCTCTCGAGCTTCATCAGCAGCGGTAGCAGCAATAGCCTTGTTGTGCTCTATCGCAGCCATGATCCTTTCGGTTTGCACCAGATAGAAGTCCACCTCTTTGTTAAATTCACGTAAGGTTTCTGCATCCATTGGTAGAGGTTCGATGCACAGGTCAGGCCTGTATTGCCCATCATCACAGACTCTGTTCCAATACTTGAGGTTCTCGTCTTCTGGTTCAGGTGTAGCTTCTCCCTCCAAACGCTTGATGTAGAAAGTACGAGCTTCATTCTCAGCTGTGAGATCGTTCTTGGCCTTTGCGGCATCACTAGGATGGTATTTGAGATTTGTAATGTTATGCGATATCTTCGAAAGTGCTCACATCAGAGCCTTGAGATTAGCCCTACTCATACTAGCAAGATCAGGAGTCGCCATTGACCTGGGTTCTGGCTGCTTTCAAGCAGCAATGTAACGCGATTCAGAACAAGAGACATCAAAATGCGGAGAGGGTGCGAGTAAATCTCGTTCATCGAAGCTTCGAAGACAGTTTACAATCAGATACAATGCATTTCAACGCTCTGCGATGAAGTACTAGTAGAATTGGTAGCGACCCTTCCCTCAAACGACATCCTCGCGTTTGTCCACCACTGCTGCGGTTGTCATGTCCAAAGGTTTCTCCACATGCTGTAGCAGACGAGGGGGGTCAGAGGAAGAAAGAGCACGGAAAGAAGGCTCGACGTACCCAATTCATTTGAGATGCAACAGATTTCAACAAGAAGACGAACACCATTGCTACAACGGTGAAAGGTATAACAGCGGCCCATCCAATACGGTATGCTTCGGCATATACATTCTGTGATTGTAGATATCAGCAGATTAAAGCTACTTAAGACGATAGGACATACATGAGACGCCGAAGTTGCAGCTGCAATTACAGCATCTGTTGCGCCTTGCACGCTTGACAGAGGGAGACCTTCTGCAAAAGCAGCAAGAAGGCTAGCAACAGAAGATTCCGGTAATCCTGCTTGCACTGCTGCACTTCCCACTCTCTCTGGCAGATTTTGAAGTTTGGTATTGATGACCGTGGTCAGGATTGCTGATCCGAAAGCTCCTCCGATAGCTCGAGCACTGAAGGCGAGACCTGTTGCTGTTCCGAGCAATATCGGCGGAGCACAGAATTGGATGAGAGCAGGAATGAGGGTTAGAGGTCCAGCCTGAGAGCACAAGCGGCATCAGCACCAAATCATGAGTGAGGGGCGATGAGCCTTACTTGGCCGAATCCAGCCAGTATATTGAATAGCCACAATTGCAAGTGCTTGTACGTGGTGGTGTCTTGCAACGTGGCATAAGCGATACATGCAGCCAAGAATGATGCGAAGGAGACTTGAAGAGGTGTGATAAGATCTTTACGTCTTGTCGCCCCTGGAGACGCCATGTCAGCTTCTTCAGGTGCACCAGTTGTGCTTGTAGACTTACAGATCGTTAGGAACGCAGATCCAAGCTATCATTTTGATAAGAGGATTTCTCGATTGAAGGATGCAAACGACTCACAAGACCAGTTACAGAGAAGACAAGCTGGCGAAGCGTGATCTTGAAAGCATCCGTCTCGAAGCCAAGATTCAACACGACCTGATTGGTGAACTGTACAGAACTCCCTTGAGCTTTCGAAATGACAACTTGAAGGAATTGTACTCACCTGATTGACGGCGCCGAAGAAGAGGAATCTGTTCACATTCGGTCAGTATACGTTTGACTATACGAGAAATGACACGTACCCTTCAACAGCGAAACAGAAAGCAGCATAGCCGAAGTTCTTGTTCCGCTTGAATAGAATATGGTTGATCATTCCGCTACAAAACCCTGAGCAATATTCCCAGATCGTGCAGTGTTAGCTTACTCTGATCTTCCCTTCCATTCATACAATCCGAAGACAATGAATAGGACGATACCGACGCATAGCAGACCCAAAACATGGGCCGATTTCCACTGGGCAACCAGTCAGCGGATCAAATCAGCCTAGAAGTCTGTACGTACAGGATATACAGCAGGTGCCCAGTTCAACGGAATCAAAGTCATAGTAGCCGCAGCAGTGAGCAGTACTGTCTCAACTCAGCAATACTCGTCTTTTTTGATTATTCCGCTTACAAACACCGATGGGATCGCAAGCCCAAATAAGCTCTTTGAACGGCATACGGGTCTTATTGCTCTTTGGCGGATGGTACGTGGCCAATAGAGCGATGACAGTAAGAACGTGAAGCCCAACCTGACATAATGTTTGATGTAAGTTAATTAGAAGGGAACAAAGTCATGCAAGAGCACCTGAATCCAGTAAATGTTCCTCCATGATGTAGTTTTCACAAGTCCGCCGGCCATTGGTCCACCAGTAAGAGATGCAAAGCCTCCGGCGAAGTAACATATCCCGTTTGCGAGGCCTCTATATCTTAAGGGTAAAATTTCCGAAGGAATAGCTTGAACGATAGCAATTGTTGGTAATGCGAATCCAATAAGGATTGAGCCGCCGATCAGCATGTTTATCGATGTAGCTTTTGCGGCCTATGCAATCAATAAGCATCGACATCAGCTCACAAAAGCCTGAAGAGAAGCTTACGATGACAGCACCGACAGCGGCAAGGATTGGAGGAAGTGCGGCGAGATAGCGACGGTTCAAGACATCTGAGACTCGACCATATACCTTTGCGAAAGAAATTAAATGAGCCTTAGATGAGCATTGTCAGAACCGTAGGACTCACCGGCGACAGTACTGATTGAACAAGAACAGGACCTTGTATGATCCAACCAATATTGCCTACATTGCCGTATTGTGCTAAATCGCGCGCGATGAAGCTGTAATTATCCAGTCAGCTGACACCTGAATATAATAGAGACCGCGAGCATACGCAATAACCTGTGCACATGCGACCACTGATATCACTGGATTAGCAGGGGAGCACACCAGCGAACGACATGTATTCACCGACGAAGACCTGATTGACGTTCCAGTCAGCAACGAGAGAAAAGATTGCTTAGTAAGCCTCACCTGCGTATAGATTGCAATACAGCAAGCAACAACTACAGCCCAAGCTTTCCATACAGTCTTTCGATGCACGTCGTCGTCCGCAAAATGACTGTACATTCACGTGAGCATCGAGCATAGCATATCGATATATCGTCTTACACTTCACCAGGTAGGTATTGGTCTGCTTCTTTTGTTGAAGCTTGTAATGTTGGCAAAGGGTTGCTGTCTCCAAGTGGTTAGCTAGATTCAAGGCTTTTGCAGACAGCTCCCTCACGATACATGTTCCATTTCTCCCTTGTCCGCATAGCTGTCTTCTGTAGGCATACTAGGCTTTTGCAGCGAGGTCATGGTGAGCTGATGTAAGGATTGGCTAGTCGTTCGATAGCAAGAGGTGCAGGATGAATTCCGTAAAGGTCAAATATAGAATAATGGTAAAGCTTTAGAACTGATGTTGCAAAACGATTCAAGCGGAATTTGAGAGCAGACGGAGCTAGAAGAAGCGGAGCCCAACCGGGGATTCTATGCAAGACCTGAGAGCTCGTGGTGCTACGAGGCTCACTGTCAGGGACAAAGGGAAGAGAGGAGAGGACGCATGAGCTCGGACAAGTCCGAAAAGACTGCGAAGGGCTCTCTGCATGCCTGAAAACGTCCACAGGCAAGACAGCATCCTACAGATACAGCGAACTTGCAGCGAGAGGCATCGAGAGCGACAGACGATTCGGAAGGAATTCTAGCGCAGTAGCTGTCAAGCGTGGCTATCTTCGAGCTCGCTTCGGCGTAAAGTGCAATCTACAGTCTTAATGCTGCCGGATAGATCGTTTCTGGACAGTGCTTGCAAGGGAATAACCTCTTTCTGCACTGCAACCAATCGCAACGAGCTCAAGGCTATCTGTTTGGCTAATACCATGTACAAGCAGTGCTTACATACCCTACGTACCACTGCAAGAGCTCCAAGACAGCCAACAAGACAATTTACCTCGTTCTCTCAGAATCCAAAATTTCGCGCTTTCCGTAAATCGAGTGCTAGCATGTCACAACCTCAAAGAAACTTCTCTGGGCAGGCTACCAACTTCTTTCCTCAGATATCAGATTCTCTGCTGCCGATTATCATGGCAATTGTTTTGTATGGGAAGCGCGATTCTGAATCAACAGACGTGACAGATGAAGTACCTTTTCAAGTCCTCGAAGTAGCTCATAAAGGTGGATATGGAGCCTTTGCAACAAGGGATATTGCTAGAGGAGAAGTGTTGATCACGGAACAACCGCTAGCTATTTGGTCTTCCGACTTGGATGCCGCGAAAGCAGAAGAACACTTCAATGCAATGACTGTATCAGCTCAGAAACTATACAAGAGTCTAGCGAATGCTCAACCGGCTGATTCAAAGCTTTCTTCTATTCTTGCTATCAGAGCTACGAACGGCTTCACAGTGTGTCTATCTGTCGCTCTCGGTGGATTTGTATTGAGCTACTGTTGAGGTTCAATTACCGCCTATACCATCTGGAACAGCTTCCACATTACAGCAAGCTGATTATATTGAGAATCGTAACCCTTCACACGCAAGCTTCATCTTCCCTCGAATAGCGAGAATCAATCATGACTGTCTACCAAATGCCGAGTACGCTCTTTAGACTCTCTTCCATCCAAATTGATAGCTGATGTCCTCCAAGTCACGCAATCGATTGGTCTACTCTACAAATGACTGTTTATGCAACTACAGATATACCTTCTGGCAGCGAAATAGCTATCGAATACCAAAGTGGGATGATACAAAAGACCAGAGCTGAACGAAGACAACTCCTACAAGACGCTTTCGCTTTTACTTGTAATTGTTCATTGTGCGGAAGAGGGGAAAAAGAAGTTGCGGAATCGGATTCTAGGAGGCAAGAGATTAGCAGACTGGTCAAGCAAGTAGGTGAAGCTGGAGCCAAAGGTATTGAAGGAAGGAAAGAGGTCGTCGCAGGTTTGTCTGGAATCAAAGAGTTGCTAAAGCAGGAAGGCTACAAAGCTAGTCAGTGCGAGTACTACCAGCTAGACAAGTTCTTGCTGAGAGTGGCTTTTTGACAGTGCCCGAATTCGACAATGAAGCCGTCTCATCAGCTTTTGCAGTCTATAGTACATTGAAACAACCCCTACAAGCTTAATCATCTACTTTCAAGTACGCACTAGCATAGGAGACGCTGCTATCCGAAGCCTTCACGCAAGGACTGCTTTGCTCATACCGAACAAACTTGAGCTCGCTCTTGTCCTTTTTCCAAACTCCTTCTTCCTGCAAATGACCCGCTGCAGCAAGTAGAACACCGATCGGATGTCGACCACAAACAGTATTGCGAGTTTCCTGCAGATAGGAAGAAAATTCTTCATGCGCTGTTGTGGCATCTTTGGACGCGGAAGAGAAGGAGATGGAATCGATCCCAGCTTGATCTAAGTCTCGAATAGATTTATGAATTGGTTGACCATCGATCTTGGATGAAGAACGTCGGAGTTGAGTAGCTTCAGCATCTGGGGAAGACTTGTAATAAGTGTAGGAAAATCGAGAACCCCTGTTGCGCGCCCCATTTTAGCATGATGCCGGCAAATGATGAAGGGATATTACCAATGACAGAAATCAGAAGAGACTACAAAGAGTGTTCGCGGAGAAGCCAGATAAGGCACGAGGAGTTCACCATAAGTTTTCTCCTTCGACGTCGAGATGGAGCCAACGAGTACCGGAACGATTTGGATGTCTCGTCTAAGAGAGCTGTAAGCGGAATGTAGAGCACAGCAAAGATATGTCTGACCCTTCAAACGCCTTGCGAACGTAAGGTAAATGCATTTCGATCGAATGCTCATCTTCGTCCACACTCTGAGACATGTCGGTGAATTTGCCTGATTGCTTTAGCTCTCCAATAGTGTTGAGATCCAGCGGAAGACTGCCTATCGGTGTTGCATATTCTTTGCATTTAGACAGAGCACATCCATCGAGGTAAGAGTGATGCGAAGGTCCGAGAATAAAGACTCGGTCACTGTTGTGACTTGAGCTCAGGGAGAAGAAAGCAACGGAGATTCCTCACAAGTGTTCTGGATTAATAGCCTTGTAAGCCCAAGCAGCTGGCGGACCAGAATAGGAGTATCCAGCATGACTGAAAAAAGGAGCAAGAATGAGATAAGAGAGAGAAGAAGAATGGAATAGAAAGAGCGGACGGTGCTATGATAGCTTTTAAGCCGCTGAGAGGATAGCCTAGTGACGAAGCGTCTACTTTCGATAACCAGGTCGTCAATTGGTGCCCCAATTCAGCTCGATCAGCTGAGTACCAGCTTCCAGCGTGAGAGGCGTTGCGCAGACTCATTAATTGTGCAGCCTTCTTTCTGTCCACAGGTCCGACTTTGGCCTATACTTTGTTTCTCTCCGACTTAGGAACGGAATTCGAGAAATGATGCAGCAGTTCTAGGTCGCCCTCGAACAATAACCTTGAAGTGCTGCACCCTGGACATGTGCTTGACAATGATATAGCCTAGGCCTCATATACCCTGCTCAAGCGATCCCGTGAACTTGGCCTCTTTGTTGCTGACCTAACTTGGAAAGAAAATTAAAGTTGGAATGGCGCCTGTTCGGACAGGCAAAGCTGAAGAGGTAGCGGACAATGGGGAAGGTCCTATTGTGTGCAATATCTGTCAGCAGACCTTCAGCAAAAGGGATCATCTAGTCAGACACCAGCGAAGTCGTTAGTCCCCTCAAGTCGCTGCTTTGTTCAGGAAGTGCAGGCTGATCAGGGCTGCAGATACTGGAGAAAAGCCTTATAGCTGCGATTATTGCAAAAACGCTGGGATAGACAAATCGTATGCCAGAAGTGATGTCCTGCGAAGACACATTATTACAAATCACAAGACTGAAGACCAGGACTTCCAGAAGATGGGTCCATTGCGCAAGAATAAGCCTTCCTCTCTTGCTACTCATAGACCGCAGCCTGTGAATCAGGCTCAAGCATCACCTGAAGGTTACTTGCCAAATGGAGAACCTTTGCGACAAGATCCTGGTGTCGAACTTCTGCAAAGCTTTCAACAACAGCAAGCCTCTCCTCTCACTATAAATCATATGCCTATGCCCGCTTCTCCACCGGAAACGACTTGGTATGCCAATCCTACGCACGAGCAGGTTTTGCCACAAATGCCGCCCATGGTTGGCATGCAAGCA
Source organism: Kondoa subrosea (assembly GCA_039545335.1). Lineage (NCBI taxonomy): Eukaryota > Fungi > Basidiomycota > Agaricostilbomycetes > Agaricostilbales > Kondoaceae > Kondoa > Kondoa subrosea. Next base: position 574,618 of record BCIN01000005.1, read on the forward strand.
AACACTTCCTCTATTCCTTATCATACTATGCCTGCTCCTGTTTCTCAAAGCGTAACTGGCTTTCCTCCGCAGATGCAAATCAACACTTTCCACGACCCACATCGTGCGAGTTCTATGCACTCCTCTATCAATTCCGCGGCTTCGAATTCGAGCTATCCATCTACTTCTACCTCAGCGACATATCCGGGCGATCCAAATATGAACGGCGGTTATTCTTCCCTCGATTCAGCTCGTTCTAGCCGAACTTCCATCGCTTCGCTTCCAGAAATGCCAGCTCTTGGTCACTCGAATGCAATGTGGGAATCAGGCACCAGCATTGATCTAAGCCTACAAGAAATGCTAAACCAACCTCAACTTCCATCTTCCGTTGCGGGCAGTATTACAGATCCAACAGAAGACGATCAATTCTGGTCCTCATCTCTCTTTGATTTCTCTGGTCTTTTCCCTACCGAATCTTGGAATGCGAACCCGGAATTCATGCGCAATACTAGCCCTTCAGCTCAAGATGCTACACCTGCTGAAAAACTTTCTGAAATTTGGCCAACTAGACCCAGTAGAAGAAAATTAGGATGCTGTACGCCTGGGTATATCAATTGCGAGATGCCTCCGGATGTGATAGTAGGCACGAGCAGGAAGATGTGAGTTATTGATTGCGTATTAATGTCAGTCTAAGAGACTGACTATTTCACAGCGATATCACAGTAGCAAATCGGATGTACCGACATCTCGAAAGTGGTGCCGTCGTCTTCAAAAAACCTTTGCCTTCCGTAGCAGTACTCAACGATCTGATCGAGAAGTATTTCCAATACGTGCGTACTTTCAGCACTGCTTAAGCTTTTTGCTTATACTGTCGTCATGGTAATGCACAGTGGCACCCTAACTGGCCTATGCTACACTACCCCACTTTTGATCCATCAAGAACTAGCGCGCTGGTATTGCTAAATATGGTCGCTCTTGGAGCATTATTCGTCAAGAACGGCGAAGGCGCTGAATTAGCGGATGCAATCATGGAGAAAATGCATGAAGCGTAGGTGTTGCTACTGCTGCCTTTCAGAATTTCGCTGATACAATCAGCGGCCATTCTACAGTCTTTCATTCTGCATGTCTGCTCAACTTTCACTCTTTTTCGATGAGTATGATCGAGATGTACTTGCGCTCTGTCAAGCATAGTGAGGCTTGGCAAAAATCGGTTCAATGACCTTATTGCTGACCCAAACTTCACAACAGCATGATGCGACAGCTCTTCTGGCTTACTGCTGGCGATCGTAATGTGAGCTAACAGAACTTCTATGGCGTGTCTTTCAGCTTAGGATCATTCGTTGGATCACAGATGCTCGAATCAACCCAGCTCCTGCACACGACAGTCGCAAACGTCGCAAGACGAGCTGGCATGTTCAGTGCCGATTCCTGCGAACTTCCGGAAGGCATGACTTCCCTCGAAAGAGAATGGCGACAATGGGTTGGGTGCGAGATCAGAAGAAGGTAAAATGTCGTCTCGCCAGGTGACACAAGTCGCTGATGCTCGATCCAGGACTGCTCTATGCTTCTGCATCAACGACTTGACTTTCGCTACCTTCTTTATGACTCCTGTAAGTCTGGCAGTTGCGTGCGGGATGCGCCGAAGCTGATATGCCCACAATACTAGCCTTATGCAACAGGTATACTTTATGATCCGCTTTCAATACCACGGTGGTCTGATATTTGATGGCAGTTGGCTCCGTGTCCTGGTCATTGCCAGAGAACGATTCGCTGTTCAGTGCCAAAACAGCTGAAGAGTGGCATCAAAAGCGCTTAACCGGAAGGCCACGAAGTGCCCCCTTGCACGACCTGGCGGCCTCTCTCTTCACATCTCAGCCGGAGTAAGAGGATTATAGAAAGCGAGGGATAGTATTGAGTTTCTTTCCAGTGTCGTCTTCCGCAACCACAGCCAAAGCAGTTTTAGCACCCATATCTTGGTCTCATCAATCTTTTCTATTGTTCTCGCGACTCGCGTCAATCGGCCCGACCTGGACAAAGAGCTCTCTAAAGATTGCAAATCGCAAGCACCTTTGGCAAACTCTCTGGCTGCCGCTTTGCGAGCTTTATCGGCCGGGAAACCTGATCCATTCGGCTCCAGAGTGACTTGGGATTTGTCTTGGCTACACTTATTGGCTGATATAAAGTTAGTGGAGAAAGGAGTTTTGATCAGTCTGTTCTGATTGCTAATTCTTGTACTCCCCACAGATTAATGGAAGTTGTCTCTGGCCGAGAAGGAGGTGAAGCTGCGGAACAAGCTGCCGGATTGGCAGGCGCCTGGGCATCAACATCTAGAGCTAGAAGAGCAGTCTTGCATGCTGTTTCGATACTTGAAACGGCCAAGTCTATGGGTCTAGGAGGTCGTGAAGTGCCGCCTTTAGTGAGCTGCCTTGCCAGCACGGAATTGACATTTGCTGAGCGTGCTGAAAAGGTCTACATTGCCTTGTTCCAATCCTGGATGGTCACTCGCATCTTCACCAGATGTTCGCCTTCAGCTTATGGTACTATACCTCGAGGCGTTGATTGGCCGTCGCTTGGTGCTTGTGGCCTGGGTGCTCTATCTGCTGGTACAGATGACTCAGATGTAGTGCAATGGATCCGCTCGGGTGAAGAGATTCACAGCAACAGCAGACTAGATGAAGTAAGCAAATCTGTGATATCACTTGCACCTTGTTGCTGAATCTCCTGCTTGATAGATCGTGCCGGAATATCAGTCGACTCTTTGCAGCCTCGGTCACACAAAGCTGCGGATTATGTTGAGCGACCTTATGACGAACGTCGAGAATGCACAGCAACAATGTCCTGGTTTGGCAATGCTGTCTCAAGTGAAAGTGAAAACAGACAGTCCTGAAGAGGAAGGCAGATGATGGACCTTGCTTTATTTATTCGATGTGTGTTTTAATATGTTAATGCCTTTATGATTTAATAACTCGAGGGGTTGGTCATATGTATGCAATATAATCGTTCTGCAAATGTTTATAGCTTCAATCGAACTCCATTCTGTGTCGAGGAATCGACGGGTTTCGCATGCTTCTTGCTCTTCGCATCAGCCTTTTGCGGTTTGCCATTCTTGCCAATCACGCTGACACCTTTCGTTCCGATCAGCTTTTGACGTGCCTTCTCCTTGACTGCGGCGGTCGAATTCGCACCAGAAAGCTTATCGACCTTCTGAGCATTCCGTCTTCGTGCACTACGACCTTTCTGACGCAGAGTCTTCTTCTGAGCAGGAGTCATATCTGACTTGTCTGCCAATGCTGCATTTGCATCTTGAGCATAAACTTCTTCGGGTGCGAGCAGAGTGGAGGTAGTTGATGTAGTGGGTAAAGCGTCTTCCATCGAAACAGCAGAGATATTTGAAGTGGCTTTGATAGTAGTTTGCGGCTGTCAACATCAGGACATGTCAGCATAAAGAATGCAAAACAGGTCCGAATGACTGACCGCTTTGGGTGTGAAATGAGCATTACTCAGCGCGTCCAACTTCCCGCAAACGATATCAAACAACTCTTCAAGCTCTTTGTGCTCTTTTTCTAATTTAGCATCGCGCACATCAACGACTTCCCTTCCCTCCGCTTTTTGCCTTTGTTCCGAATATTCGTTCTCGTACAATTCAGCCAAACCAACCTCAGATTGCTTGCCAGATATGTCAAGCAAGCGCGAAGGCAGAAAAGCAGCCGGATCGAAAGGTAAACGTTTCTCAACATCATCAAAGCGTTCGTCAATAATTCGTTGCTTGATTTTGTCTTCGAGCGATAAGGTCCTTTCAGCAGTGATGATCGGTGCGCTTTTAGCCATGTGTTCGAATTCTAAATCTTCTTCCAGTAAGGAATTGAGCGGTCGATCTCGAGACCGAGCTTCGCCTCCTAAGGTCCAGTCTTTCTTGCCAATATTTTCTTGCTCCATCTCGGCAATTTGAGCAGACAGAGTTTTCATGCGCTTCTCGTGTCTTGAAAGTGCGCCTGTAAGCCGGTCCGAATCCTAAATGAGCACATGCAAAGAGGAGATCGGAGTGTTCTACCTTCTTCCTCATCGTCTTCTTCCTCTTCGAATAGATCATCCTTAAAGCGCTCGATAGCCTCACCTTCCTCATCCACTTTTTCTTCGTCGTTCAACATCTCTTCCTCCTCTTCTTCATCATCTGATCCGTCTTGTTGCAGATCTTCCAACTCCAAGCCTTCCTCATCCAATTCCATTTCAAACTCATCTCCTTCTCCTCCTTCGTCTTCATCCGACGAATCAGGTTGGCCAGCTCTTCTTTTTCGAGGTGCAATAGATTTCACACGCACATCATTATTGAACCGAACTGATCTTTTAGACATTGTACTCATATCCGGATCTTGATCATCTTGTTCCATTTGTTCAGCTTGATTATCAATTTGGTCTTCCAGACTTGCACCAGCGGCGGCACCTTTCTTTTTCTTGTCTGATGTAGGTAGACGAGATGGTGGATCAAAGAAAGATGCGTAAGTAACGTCTGTCAAACCGTCCGATACTGTATCAGAAACGACTGAAGACAGCAATGGACCGGAACTGACCTGCAACGTCTTCCAAATCTTCACCACCATCACCTAGTTCTAGTTCATCCATATCCATCATAGAATCGCCCGTCCCAGGTAAAGTAGAGAAGAGATCTACATCCTCTTCATCTTCATCAGATTCTGAATCGTTTTCATTCGGAGTTGCTTTAGCTTTTTCTAAGAGTTTAGCCATTTTGAATTCCCCTCTATCTGATTGAGCGTGGAAATCATCGAGAGAAAAGAAATCGTCGTCTACAGCTGATCTTTTGCCTCTTCGAACTGGACCATTTTGAGCTTGAATAGTAGAAGGATCGTCGAAATTGGATAATGATAATTGTTGGCGACGTGAAGATTTAGGTGGAGAAGGTGCTGTTAGTGTTTGTATGGATTCTTGTCCTACTTGACTATCTTCTTCATCATCTTCTTCGTCAATATCATCATCATCTGAGAAATCCAATTCATCCTCTTCCAACATATCTTCGTCATTCGAATCCACTTCGTCCAATCCTTCCTCCTCCCCACCAACGGCATCAAGTTGATCATCATCTTCAAGTTGATTCGCTGCATCATATTCTGAATTGCCCATAACATCTTTAACCAATCCAGCTAATTTCGAATACTTGAGATCCAACTGATGCCACAAACTTTCTTCATCCACACCATCCTCAGTATAGAGTGATTCCAAAGCAGTAGGATCTAAATTAACGTTTTTACTCCTGTCTTGTTGCTTTTTCTTCCGAGCTGCTGATGAAGAACGAGTTGTAGGTTCATGATCTTGTAATTCTTTCAACAAATTCTCATATAAAGGTAAAGTATCAGATTCTTCTTTCAAGCAAGTGTTGAATAGGTTGGAAATGAGCTTTAAAGCTGGACTGGAAATTGGGTTAGAGCTGCTACTGGTGGACGGTTGAGCGAAGAGATGAGCTTCATCGTTAATCAGTGTAGCGAATTCTGTTAGGGTAGTCATTGGCTTAGCCAGGGGGTATCGACGTAACGGAACAAGAAGAAATATCATGAACAGGCTTGGAGAGAAGCAGTCACTTTAGTCATCCAGGATTGCTGTGCCGTGTGCAAGAAGTGTATGCCTAGATTGAGTACAGTCGCAACAGCTTTCCGTTTCTTCACTATTGCTGCACAAATCCCTTTTACTCATAAACCAACAATGTCAACCTTGACTCCTTCTCTCTTATCTTCTTTAAGGCAAACATGGCTAGATGGTCTCTCTCCTTCTTTCCTTTCTTCGCTTTTCTCCTCGGACTGATTGCGAAATGGACAGGTTGTCCAACCGAACCTGGTGTTGAACCTTCAAGCGAAGCAATCTTCAAACGCTGGTTTATGCCTGATCCTGATTTCGATGCTGAATTACGTAAGAAATACTCAAAGGCAGTAGAAGAAGCTTCTACTAAATCAAGTACTGAATTGATTGGAATGGTTAATACACCAGAACAAGGTTTGGAAATATTGTTGTTGTTGGATCAAGTACCTAGGAATATTTACAGAGGGAACGAAGCTAAAAAGGTGTGTGCTGTGTTCCCTAAATGGGTGTTAGCAGGGATGCTGAGGGAAATTGGTTCATACAAGGCATTTGAGAAGACTGATCCGTTAGCTGAAGAATTGGCTTTGAAATTCACTTCACCTCCTTTGGATTATCATCTCATTCCAAAATGTGCACACTCTTCCCCCTTTTCTCCTTCATCGTGCTGAAATAGCTGTGCAGGGAAAGATCTACCTTTTTTCCAATTATGGTTCATCCTCCCATGTCGGTCCTTCTTTTACCCTATTACTTTCTATTCAGGACTGATCAGTATGATCATAGTAATGCATTCCGAGAAACTATCATCACATGAGAAAATGAAAGACATTTTCACTTCTTTGGGCAAATGTGAACATGAAGTAAATGAGAAGCAAAGAGAAACCAACCGAGAGTTCGGTAAGAAGCATAGTAAGCTTCTCTTTCACCCTCTTTTCCTTCCAGAGCTAACGGAAGCATAATTGTAATAGCTGCCGTGGTCAGTTTTGCAGACTACACCTTTTTGCGCTTTCGACTGATTCAGGATGTCTTATCAGATTGAGAAGTTCGGGAGATATCCCTCTAGGAATGAAGCGCTTGGTAGAAAAAGTACAGAAGAAGAACTCAAGTTCCTCGAATCTGGTCCAGGATGGTGAAAGAAGCAATCCCAATTGGCCTGTCTTGTCTGGCACATTAGCCGATGAAATAACTTGTATGAACAAGGCGTGGTAGCATTGTATTATAACAACAATTGTTCAATAATATGAAATCTAAGGTTTTCCGCATATATCCAATACAACTGTTGGTTTCCTCGCGTGTGGGCCTCGTGACGAGCACGGAACAAAGGTCGTAGTAGGGCACGACAGAAGATTGCAGACATTGCTTCTTGACGACGCTTCACGAATGTTTTCCACGTGATGAAGTTACTACGCTAAACGCTTGAGCTATGGCTTATTTGTTTCCATGCTTCTCTCTCGCTCTCTCTCCTTCATACATCGAACTACTATGTCTACTCCTGCTTTGACTCCTGCTTTGCTCACCGAACTACGAACAGAATGGATGACTGGTATGCATTCTGTCTACTCCCGTAGCTGTCTAAGTTACTCACACACCATGGCAGGTTGTCCAACTGTACCTGGAGAACCTCTAGATCAAGCAGTCATTATGCGCTGGTTCAAAGGAGATTCTATCTTGGATGAACACTTGAGAAGTAAATATGGTTTGGCAGTGGAAGAAGCCTCTCAACGTTCTCCTGAAGAATTGATGGAGTTTGTCAAGAATTCAGACGATGCTTTGGCTATGATGTTGTTGGTGGATCAATTACCACGTAATATTTATAGAGGGAAAGAAGCTAAGAAGGTACAATTTGCTACTTATGGCTTCAAGAGAGTACAGACTGATATGGATTTTTCAGGCTTATACTATTACGGACCCAATTGGCCGAGAACTAGCTAAGAGGTTCACTTCCCCTCCATTAGAATATCATCGAGACCCGCGATGGACCGAGATGCCCATTTACCTCTATTGGTTCACTTTACCGAGTACGCTCTTTTCAAGAGGGGATACATGAGAGCTGAATTTTGTGATCAAGTGATTCATGCTGAAGATTTGGCTGTACATGATTACATGTATAATGTGATCGCTAAAATGGGTCCTTATACACATGATGTGCATAAGCAGCAAGAAGAGATGGCTCGCACCTCCAATCTCAAACATAGTAAGCTGTTCATCTAGTAAACCTGTCACATCTGCTAACATGTTATATAGCGGAAGTTGTGAGTACGAGCCATCTGACAGGCCAGCAAAGAGCTGACGCGATGGTCGTCCTTCCTTTCAGCTGAAAAGATTCGGACGATACCCGTCGCGAAACGAGGCTTTGGGACGAGAAAGTACAGCGGAAGAAGTTGAATTCCTTCGCGATGGTCCTGGATGGTGATACGCTATGCAGTTGAGATACCTGTAAGCTCAGCACTGCTCAATTTTTGTCTCCTTCTGATGCCGGGCCCGGAGTTCAGTATTGGCTGAGCTTAAGGCAAACACCGGCCTTGTGCTTATCACACATTGGCGTGATCCCCACCTATTCCACTACGCACGATATGTGCTTCCTTCTGCTTGCTTGTATCCGGTCTATTTTGGGTCTTGCACGGTCCCCAGCTTTAGTCTACTTTCCACGAGCGGAAGTGACCTCATTCGCGTTGTCACTTATGACTTAGTAGTGAACCTTGTCACTAGACTGCACGTTCCGCTAGTCTGTCGTCTATCCACCGTCTTTTCTTCTCTTTCTCTTTCACACAAACATAAGATGATCGCGAAACTTGTTACATCTCTTCTGCTCGCTAGCTTCGTTGTCGGGGCACCTCTTGTCAAGAGGGATGATCCATCCTTCCAGATCAACTTGTACTCTGACACAACTTGCTATGAGTATATTGGAGAATTTGTGAGACTATAACACATTCAATGTTGTACTGCCTACTGATATGGCTATAAAGGACGGTAACGCCAACACCTTTTTTTCAGAACGATGTAGGTATGCTCCCTTTGCATCTATGCTTCAGTCTGACTGCTTATAGATGACAATGCAAATGGCAACGGCGGATATGTATGTTTCACAAAACTCTCGTCTGAAATTTGTTCTGATCTCTTTATAAGATCGGATCTATGATGGTAGTCAAGAAGAGCGATGATGGCGGCGATCAATTCGACAGCGTCAATATCGATGGAGAAGCGTAAGTTGTGCTTCCAATATCATTCGAATGCGCCAGCTGAAACAATTTTAGATGGGCTACCGTTTCTTCTTGTCCTCGTACATATAGCTGGAACCCTGATCCAAACCATGGTGGTCCAAGTCCCTACAGTTGTATGCCTGTTGACAAATTGTTCGTCCTTCCGTTCCAAGTTCTTGTCATGATCATAACTTTATATTTCGAGTTAGCGTCAATACCATCGAAGTATACGTTGAACCTTGCGATTCGGGAGGTGTTGGAAACTACGGGCAATAGCTGCTGTAACTTGCCTCGGAAAATGTCCGATCAATGAATTTGATGTACCATTTCTTGCACCCGAGCAATCACCTCAAAGTGTTCATATTATACGTCGAAGCTTGAACAGACTCGTACTACCGTACCTATCCCTTAGTAGAAGTCTCTTCATGGATTCTGGCGAATTGCGAGCCTCGACAATACTGGATTCATTCTATTCCATTAGCTTGACAGCTAATTTTCAGCAATATGGCTAGCTTCTTCGAATATCGTGAACCTAGCATCATCGGACTCTTGATCTTAATCTCGTTCTTCTACTTTTTGTCACTTTCGACGTGGATCGCTGCTCGAGTCATCTTTGCAAGCATTATTGGACCGATCATTATCGGAATCATCTGTGGAGCACCTTTGGCAAATATCCTGCTGCAAGAATGGCAAGAAACCTTCATGGCTCTAGGCTACATTGGCTTGATCCTGATCATTTTCGAAGGAGGGCTATCTACTCATTTGGATCTGCTGAAAGCGAATATATTTCTCTCGATGGTGTCAGGTGCGAGCAAGCATTGCTTTGACCCGATAAATGTCTGAGCAGTCTTCTTGGACGCACAGCTGCCACAGGTGTGATTACGCCTATAGCGCTATCTTACTTGATCCTGTTCCTTGGCTTTGGATACGGTCCGTTATCAGTATACATTGAGAGGCAATAACTCATTATTTCGTAATAGGGGCCGTGGAAAGTTTCATCATTGGTGCCGCGTTATCAGCAACTTCTCTGGGTACAACATTGGCAGTTTTTGGCTCCACTCGCAAGACGTATGATCTACAAGCAACGAGAGTCGGAACTGTTCTCATCAGCGCAGCTATTCTGGACGATGTAGCGGCTCTCGTCATGCTTAGGTATGCTCTCGATTTGCTGTGGGATGGAACATAATCTGATGACCGTATAGCGTTATACAGAATCTTGGAACTTTGAGCGGACCGTCCGCCAATCTAGGCTGGATCATTGGCCGACCGATTATGGCAGCAATACTCATGGCGGCTCTTACGCCTTTCTTGACCAAATTCATCATCGCACCCATCTTTCGCCAATATATTGAATCTCGTATCGCTAGAACTGGTCATCGAGGCAATATCTTCATGATAACCCTTGTCTTATCAGCGTTTATCGCCATCGCAGCATACGCAGGCACTTCTGTCCTCTTTGGTGCTTATCTAGCTGGCATTTTTCTGACCGCTCTGCCCTCCGACGCTGGACCATATGTAGTTCAAAGCAAAGAAGAAGGTGAAGCAGTTGAAGGCAAAACACCAACGTTTGTTCAGACTTTCGAGCATTATATTCACGGTCCTCTCAAGTACATTTTCGAACCGCTCTTCTTTGCTTCCATTGGATTTGCCATACCCTTCCTTGATCTTTGGACAGGGAAAGCAATATGGCGTGGTATAGTTTATGCATTGCTGATGCTGCTTGGCAAAGTATGCAAGCCTCTGATATCGTTGAAAATTTGTTCTGATCTTGTGGAAAAGGTCATTGTTGGTATTTGGGTTTTATTATGGCCAACGAGAGACAAGAACGGAAAGAAAGAATCGAAGAAGCTACTCTTACCATCTGCTATGCTTCTCGGATCTGCTATGGTCGCTAGAGGTGAGATTGGGTTATTGATCATTCAAGTTGGCTTCAACGGTGGAACGGACTATCTTTCTGAAGAAGGATTTATTATCGGAATTGTGAGCGTCGAAGGAATGGGCAGAAAACGAAAGCTGACGAGCTCTCAGTGGGCATCATTGCTCTGCACAATCGCTGGTCCTATTACTGTCGGTTTACTCATCAGGCGGTATGGTCAACAAATTGTCGATTGTAGCTGTGGCTATAAACCTGCACTTGGCGTACCAAAAGAAGAGAAAACTCAAATTCCGGCAATCAGTACAGCGAGTCCAGATGTAGAAATGACAGCTCGAGAGATGTACATTTGACTTTCAAACAAACAGACTTGTCCCATAATGTTTCTAATGTTGTAAAAATGTACTAATTGTCGATCCAATCCACAATCTTTTGCCAAGCGCGACGTTGATGAGGACCTCTGAACCAATCCAAAGTCAAGCTGTCGTGGATGGCATCCTTCTCCTCGACGATCGTGGCATCTACACCAGCAACATCCATTCTTCGCTTGAGTTCTTGAGCATCGTTAGCTAAAGTTTCACACTCGCCCTAGAAGTCGAACATATGATCAGTTCAAAGTACAAAGTACAGTGGATTTGTACAACTCACATAATGAATGAAAGTTTTTGGGAAACCAGAAAAGAGTTCCGGATTGGTAGGGCATCGTTCTGAAGTAGGTGAACAGTAAGGATCAGCTCCGGGCAGTGGTTTGTTCTTCTTGTCGTGATTGTTTTGGTAAATATCAGGAGTATAGTAAAGGCCAGATAGGCGGAGATACTATAACCCAAGTGCTTCAGCAAAGACAGTCAAAACAGAGCAAGAGGAAATGCTGACATCGTAATCTAGATTTGGTCTTTCGTGATTTGGGATATCCATGTTTGACCAAGGTGAGAAGAGAAGTAGTTTTCCAGGCATAGGCAGGACTTTGCTATCTTTGATGTATCGAATTAATGTCAGCGCAGCATGACCACCTGCTGAATCTCCGGCTACGACTATGCGAGAAGAATCGATACCGAGAGTGTCGACTAGATGAGCGTAGCCAGCGAAACAATCTTGTAATTGACATGGGAAACCACCGCTAACTCCTGTGATTAGCTGGATTTTCGTGATTGCAAAGTAGCAGACTCACTAAGACAGGGTGCGGTACTCGACCGCAAGGCCTGATTTAACAGTAGAGCTGTACTAAAGCGACAGAAGACTTAGCAGCTGTGTTATTGGGAGTCTGAGAGCTCACCTGCAACGTCTTGCGAACCAGGTCTGAAGTTGGTGATTTCTCAGTTGCATTAAGTACCTATGAATGGGGTCAGAGGATTCTTAACACTCTTTCATCATGCGCACATAGTATCCACCACCGTCTGAAAACCGTATGAGTGTGAATACCAGAGTCCTTCAGGTGAACTTACGAAGGAAGAGCATAACTTTGCCATCTTTCTGGCCTAGAGGTACACCTTTAGGCCAAGAATAACCAGCAATCTTCGCTAAAGGCTTGTGCACAGGATGCTCGATAGCTCCTTTGACCAGTTCCTTCCGAGGTGCTTTCAACCAAACGAAGCTAGACTCCTTCAGAGTATCTTCCGCTACTTCTTTTGCTGGATTTCTAGTCTCCAGAGCGATACGACAATGTTCCAAGATGAGCTGGAGTCGCTTCAGAGTATTGATTTTGACTTGTTCAGCAAGAGTCCAATTCTTTCGTAGAGCTATCAGTCACAAGTCACAGCAGCCTACATAAAAGACCTCACAGCTCTCTTGGTGCCAAAGATTGCATACTTTGCGTACCAGTAGGGCACAGCTAAGAAATAAGTGGTGGACAGCACATAGATGACATATGCTGCTTTCCAGGGCTGTCTTTGAAAGGCCGAACGGTCTGACATGATTGCGATAGTCAACGAACTGAGATAAGAGGTACTCCGCTCATTCTGCTGCAGCCCTTTTGAATTCACATGCCGACACTTGTCGCTTTTCTAATCCAGAGCTCACAAGCGCGCTCACTTCGCGCGGAATGCCAGGGCTCTTCACAGCCAATGACTGACTACAGACCCGACGAGAAGACTCGGTTAGACGCGCAAAAAGTTTCGCGTCCAAATGACATAGTTGTCGATCTCCCTTTTTTTAACTTTTCGATATAATCCCTGGTCCTGCTTTTTGTTCCTCCCGCTTATCGTCTATTCTCTCTTTCTATACTACCAAAATACTGGCTTCTCTAACAAGAAGGATGGGCAAGACGGTAATCATCTTACATCGAAACGATTTACGTTTACGAGATCAAGCTCATTATCTCGCTGCTCACAATGATCCAAAAGTCGATAAAGTCTTACCTGTTTTCGTATTTGATGAACGAGCTCAAGAATTGAGCGGTTTGCCTGATTACAAGAGAGAAGGACCTGAAGCACGAACGAGAGTTTGTGGTTTCTGGCGAAGTGGAGCTCACAAGACTAGGTGCGAACAATCGTGTATTATAGCAGAGATGGCACTGATATGTGTGAACAGGTTTCTGGCTGATTCTGTTTACGATCTGCAAAGCAATTTGAACAAAGTGGGAAGCAACTTGCTCGTTCGCTTTGGCAAACCAGAAAAGATTGTAGCAAGTCTGGCGAAGGCTCTACAGAGCGATGGTAGCGAAGTAGCTATGTACACGCAGAAAGAAGTAGGTTTTCCTGTCGATAACCTTCAGCTCTTCGACTAAGGAAATGCGCAGTTCTGTAGCGAGGAACTTTCCGTCGAACGCAAGCTCTCTAAAGCACTATCAGAGATGTCCGTAGAAACGAGATACTTCGACACTACTACTCTTGTTCGACCTGAAGATCTTCCTTTCAAAATCGAGGATTTACCAAACGTTTATACCGCTTTCAGAACAGCTGTAGAAAAGCTCGAAGAGATGGCTAAACCACCCGTAGAGACTCCAAAGAAGTATAAACCTTGCCCAGAAATACCTAAAGACTGCGGTTATGGGGAACAATTCGACAAAGAGTCAGACCAGTTGAACGCTGTACTTCCATAGTAAGTCAGCCGCCTAATTTGTCTGTAAAACACTGAGTGTTTTTCTAGTCTTCTCAAACCCCTCGAAGATTCACCTCAGATGCAATTCGACCGACTTTCAGACAAAACAGCAGTTCCTTTCCGAGGAGGTGAAACGAGTGCATTAGAACGAGTTCAGTATTACTTTCAAGAAGGTAAAGAAGGTTCAGCACCACCAGTCAAGACATACAAGACTACTCGAAATGGAATGTTAGGTCATGCTTATTCTACCAAACTTTCAGCTTTCTTCGCTACTGGTTGCATTTCACCTAAAACTGTTATTCAAGCTTTGGATGAGTATCATCAGAAATATGGAGAGACTAAAGATTCGTATTGGGTTTCTTTCGAGATGCTTTGGCGGGATTATTTCTTGTTCTGTGGTCGCAAGTTTGGAACGAAACTGTTCAGTGAGAAATCAGATTCTTGCGTTGAGAGTACTTCTCATACGTAGATTTGGCTGTCTCACAGCGCTGGACGGTTTCGAGGGCGCTATCAATCCTAAAGCAGCACGACAGAAAGCGGACAAATGGAAATCTTGGGATCCAAACGACAAAGTCCTCAAGTCTTGGCTAGAAGGGACTACTGGTATTCCTCTGATTGACGCAAACATGAGAGAACTCGTTCAAACAGGGTTAGATCATGAATATCTCTCTCTCGAGCTCTCACTTATGTTGTATTGCAGATTCATGTCGAATAGAGGAAGGCAGAACGTTGCATCTTTCTTGATCAAGGACTTACCGTACTACGACTGGCGAATTGGAGCTGAATACTTTGAAGCTATGCTGTTTGATCATGAGCCATGCGCGAATTCTGGTAACTGGCAATACCAAGCGGGAGTGTGAGTCCTACCTATTTCAGTCCTATTTCAGTACTTATCTACCGTTGCAGAGGAAATGATCCGAGAAGTGATAGACAATTTAGTGAGTCTTTTGGAATGTTTCTGCACTTTGACTGACAAAAAGCAGATCCTATCAAGCAATCAAAAGATTACGATTCAGATGGAAGCTGTGCGTATCGTCTCATCTGTTGCTACTTCTTCCCCTTATGTTCTTCCCGTAGATGTCCGTCAATGGATTCCAGAATTGAAGAATGTACCAACTGTTTCAGTGCACAATCCTTGGGTCTTGTCAGCAGAAGACAGAGAGAAGTACGGTCTAGGCGATTACCCAGCTCAACCTGTTGTAGAACAATCTTCGTGGAAAAGTCATTACAACCGAACATCGAAAGAATCAGGCAACAAGGGCAAAAACAACAGGAAAGGACAACACAGGAAAGGACCTCAAAACAAAGGAGGAAAGAAGCATTAATCGTCAAAACACACAAAATGCATGTTTATAGACTTAAGTTATCAAATGTACACTCACATCGTTACACAATTGTTGCCGCAACATTTGTAATAGCCGAAAGACACGACTCGACAGACAGCAGTGAGATTCCTATAACATCACAAATCAGAGATAGAGGATCCTTATAATCCTGAAAGAAACCTTACTGACTATCTATCGAGCTAAAGCAACGTTGCTTTGCGCCGAAAGAACATTGCAAAGTGAGATCTACTCCTCTGCCGCTGCCGCTGCTGCAGCTTCAGCTCTTGCCTTTCTTCTCTCTGCAGCCAATCTCTTGAGTTCTTCGACTTTAGTCTCATCATTCCTCTTTGCAAGTTTCGCAACTTTAGCCAACCGATCCTCTTCTTCCGCTTTCCTCTTCTTTTCATTCGATTCCAACATCTGAGCTTCCAATTCTCTAGACTGCCTTTCCCTCATTGCTCTCTTTCTAGCAATATCCGCTTTCGACAAGAAGGCATTTGCAGGTTTCTCTGCTTCTGCATTCTTCTGCTCCTGGTTTCTTTGCGAAATAGGTATCGAGAAACCGGAGCCAGCAGCAGGGATTGAAGGGCCTTGAACCGGTCTCTTCTTTGCAATGTTCAAACCACCAGTGAGCAGTTCTGTTTTATCGACAATTTCACCATTCTCATTCAATTCCACTACTCGTCCGATAGTTTGAGCAGCTTCTCTTGCTAATTGAACATCGGAAACAGGTTCTTCGTCATAAACAGGTGTAGGACGTTGAATGATTCCAGGAGCAGCTTTATTTGAAGCAGCTTTAACAGCAGCTTCATTCTTTGCTTCATTGTTGGCCAAATATTCAGTAAAGAAGGAAGCCATGCCTTTGCCTTTAGCTTTAGCACTTTGAGCAGCTTCCCGAGCTTTCTCTTCTTCTTCAGCTTTACGTAATTCTTCTTGCTGTGCTAGATAAGCAGGAGTAACGAATGCATCCTTATCAGCAAATTCGGAGCCTTCTTTCTCTCTTTCCCGTTGAGTCATGATATCTTCAGCTCGAACTCGATCTTGTTTCCTTTGTTCAGCAGTTTTGAGTAATCCCTCAATATAGCGAGGCTGTTTAACATCGTCCGATACTTCAGCAAATGTAGTACACACGTAAAACACAGAGCTAACCTTGCGTTGTTGCGACTCTTTCTTGCGTTCCAGCTCAACTGCCCTTTCGCCCGCTTTCATATTATCGTAAACCTCATCATACTCATAAACAGTAGCATCCAATGCCTCAGCTTCTTTAACCCTTTGCTTTTCAGCTCGGGACAAAGGTGCATTCACTTGAATGGGTAAACGAGAAGTTGAAGCTTGAGGTTGATCGTCGTCATCTGCTTCAAAGGCTGAAGGTTTCTTTTTGATTGAGCTGGTTGCTGTTGCAGAACCTTTCTTCAGAGCCGAAGGCTTCTTGAGACCGCCAATACTCAACATTATTGAATTCCGTCGTTCTTGTCCAAAAGCAACCATTTTTGATTGTACCCTGACTAGCTGTGGCTTAGCCTCAGCCTCTGTAGACCACTCTCGTTCATTCACTGCTTGGGACCTCCATTCGGATCCAAACATGCTTTGCGAAACTATCATGCAGCGTTGCGTGCTTCTTTCTCTTTGGCAACGAGTTTGGAGCCAAGTCGAACGCAGTTACGCGGTAACATTGATCGTTATATCTTGCTTTTGTACTGTTTCAGCTACTATTACAAAATGACAATCTCTCGACGCATTACATGCTTCGCCTCAATTGACTATACCTCGAAGCTTCAATTACTCTTCTTTTTTTCTGCTCCATCATACTTCCTGATATATCGTTTCTACGCTCTTGCTTTCTTGTCCCGGTCAATTGCTTATCTTCGTCCTGTCTCAAAATCAGCACGAAAAAGCAGGAGCGATAAGGTTCACGCATACCAAACTGGTATTATCAATGGGAGATATTCGGTTCGCGACCAAAGCTGATTGAGCAGTAGTGGGCTGTCCAGGTCGATGCCGTCCGGAATGAAATGGCACGGCAAGTTTGGGATAAAGAGTTTTCTCTTCTCTCTTGCCTCTTCAACCAAGCTTTATATACCCTTGAAGTCTTTGGAGGATATTTCTGGATCTTTGGAGATTACCCTAAGCCGCCCTTTTACCCGTAGATGGCTCAGAAGATAAGTTGGCTAGCATTCCTATTTGTTTTCAAAGCTCATTTCAGCAAGCTTGATATACAGGATCTTTCAGAAGGCAAGCCAGTAGATCTGCGTTTAGTTGTATCGGGGTGTGGAGCGCCCAACCCTCAATGGAGCTACTATCCAGATCTACGAAGCTTGCCTTCTGGGGCAAGATGGCGAGGAATGCGAGACTAACAGGCGGGTCAGTTCTCCCTCAGCTATCTTCCACTGGACGACTTGGCCGATTCTTCAGCTTGTTGCGACATGGACTACTCGTCAGCTCGACTGGACATCAACGGGATCTTGAGACTTTGACCTGGTAGCAAAGTTCTCTTTCCTTCGTCTTCTGCAAACTTCTCAGCATACCCTCAGCAACCCTTCTTTCGCTCTTAAACGTCTTGGCCTCTCTCGACCGGCTCGAGTGGTTATATACTATTACATTGTCTTGTCTACTTGTGCTCCTTTGTCACAATTGGTCATATGAAATGATACGGCATTCATCACTACTTGATTAGTTCATTGATCCAGTCCGCTTTTGCCGGAAGAATGAGATCCTTCGAAGCTCTGTACATATTACATTGTTACAAATACTAAGGAATACTAGTTGTCCCAGCTCCTGCGGCTAACCAATTCCCAACTTCTTCTTTGACCAAATAGGAATCGAAGCTCGACAAATCTTTAGCCAAATGTTTCTCATGAAACTCATGCCATCTTGCTAAACCTAATCTTTTGAAATGTTGAGGTCCTCGAATCCCATGTCTCCATAAGACTTGAGCTGCTGATTGTCCTAATCCTTCTTGCAAACTATCGAGGAATTCGCCCAGTTCTTTGTATGGTTCTGAAGCGAGGTAGACTGAAGAAGAGGGTAAAGTGGCAGAAGGTATGACAGGAGAGAGGGTAGAGCGCATAGAATCTGTATCAATAGCGATCGAAATAGGTGCCGGAACTGGTCTTTCGACAATCGGAGGAGGACTTGGTTCAACAATCGGTCGAGGTTTAGGTGCCAACAAACGTGGATCAGATGTAGTTCTTGATTCAATAGGGCGAGGCTCGACTGGTGTAGCAGATCGACTTTTAGGTCGAGCGTAAGCCAATTTCGCTCTTGCGGAAGGTGCCATGGCTTGCTCTACCGGTTGAGCTTGCACCGTTGTGATCGGAGCAACAGTAGCAGCTCTTGAAGCATCTTCCTTGTCTTGACCTGGCTTATGCTTGAACGAAGGCATCCCGCTGAATATTGACTTTGAGGTCGAAGGCACAGGTGCAGACGGGGCTCTCGTAACAGCTTTTGGCGGTGGAAGAGGTTTGGACTTTGATTCGACCGCTTTAGGTGCTTTGATGGTATCCTTCTTCGCCGGTGCAAGTCCTCGTAAAGGAACATCTTCCTCTGAACTGCTACCTGATTCAGCTTGTTGATCGGCATCTTCCATTTCTACGTCTTCATCTTCTGGTTCTGGTGAAGTAGAAGGTGTGGTGAGAGAATGAGCGCTGTGATTGAAATTGGATAGAGCCAGTCGCCAACCAGCAGTATCGTCCGCTTTCAATCTGTGATTCAAAAGTGGAAACTCAGCTGGAATTCTAGCTGGAGTTCCCCAATCGAGCTCACATGACTTTGAAAGGGCATCTCTTTCCCCTATCACAACGATAGACGACTTTTTGATCCGATTGACTTTCTTTGATCATTTTCCAACCCAAATCCGATTCAGGTCTCAGTTCCACTTTGGCAACTCTCGTGAATGCCTTCATACTTGGGAAAGTTGAACCAGAGGGAAGAGATCGTTTAGGTGCTTTAGTGTCTGCTTCTTGCCATGTCGATTGATCTCGGACTAGAGCGATAGCTTCTGCTCCTACTTCCGCTGGAGAGCTTCGACTATCTTGAACTATAGGAGAAGGAAGACGAGTAGCTGTGGAGGACTTGCGCCGTTTATTGGCGGGAACAAGAGGGATTTCAGAGGGAGGTCGTTTTCTTGTTGGTGCAGCAGATTTGACTGTCGACGTACGAGCAGGTGGTGGTGGAGGGGTTGGTTCATGAAGGGATTCTTCTTCTGACATTTCTGCTTCGGCAGGTTCCTCCTCTTCCGCTTGAACAGGTACTTCAATATGCCTATGTTCATAATGGGCGCGTTGCACAATCCTGTCATACCCAGCTCGAATCAACTCGGAACTCGTGAAGATCAAGTCTAAGTACTGACCATTGATTATGCAAGGTATTTAAAGCAGCATGAATTTGAAAAGTACACCTCTTGTTAGGATCATCAATAGCTCTCTTCCCACCATAATTGCAGCACAAATGAGAATGAGGTCGAGTCTTGCTTTCCGATTGATAGACTACCAATTCCACGTTTTGTGACTTCGCATAAGCTCTCGCGGCTTTTTCGAACTTCTCCCGATCTTGAAGTTTCTGCTTTTCTACTAGAGGTGCCACGATAGAAGAAGAAGCTGTTGGGTTATTAGTTGTGGTTTTACGTAGTGCTACAGCAGCTGTTGGATCTATGGGACGTCGAGCAGGTAAATTGGCTGGATTGGCTGAAGCTTGATATACTTGAGAGCCGGTTGATTTGTGACCTTTGGATTTGACTGCAGGTCTGACTTGAGTTGCTACTTTGCTGCTAGATGCTATAGGATGATCATGTTCGAAATCACATTCTCTGACGGTCCTGTGTTGAACGATTGTTTAGTCCGTCTGGACAATACTAAACAGGAAGCAGCTGACCAGACACCTGGTACCCTCTCAATGACTGTAGCAGCGAAACTACAGCTACATAACACCTCGCATGAGCCTAGCAAATCCAGTAGAACCTGAAATAATACAACATACCGATTCATAGCATCGTTGTACTTTTTCGCTCCACCATCAGAGCAACACAAACACCATCTCCCATTGACCCTTTTCCCTTCATCATCCATCTTGGACAAGTTGCCAGCATATTTCACGAGTGCGATATGATGCTTCGCAGCATAAGCTCGGAAAATAGCTTCAAAGTCTTCTTTGCTGGCGAAAGTACTCCCAACTTTGAAGGGTATTGGGCTCATTAACTCTCTCTAATACTTGAAATGGTATATTTTAGTCACTGTTTGTTGAAAACCGAAGAAACGGGGTCAAAGTGCTCGAATGTCTCTCAATCTTAGCATGGCAAAGAAAGACGCGTGACGATGTAAGAGCAAGAAACACAGCAAGAGTGACTCATGTGATGGCAGGCGATGTAATCCATTTTATCTTCTGATCCTGTACAAGTCCCTTCAAACTCCGTCATTTCATTGCGGTTTCGGTGTCAGCGAGGCTGAGCCAATCTTCGCTAGTCCTTCGTCAGTATAGGCCTAAATACAATGAGTACAGAATGCGTAGACCTGGAAATACAGCTCACCAGCTTGTTGCCATCACTTGATAATGACTATCAGCATGCAGAAGTTGAGGAAGGGAGGTAAACTCACCCGTTATCGCCAATGTTAATAGCTTTGCCCGTCTGTCATTAACAAGCGACGGTTTAGATGACAATACATCAGACCAAGCTCATACTGACCTTAGCTATTGTCTTGAAGACGTCTTCCTGTAGGATGCAGATATCTGCCTGATCAGATATAATCTGATGCAGGAGACTTATGCCCCACATATGAAGCAGATCCAGGAGTAACGGAAACGGATTGAGTCTTGAGATCTACCTCAAAGTTCCTGTTCGAAAAGACCATATTGGTATCAGTACTTCAACTGAATCCAAATAGTCCCACGAACTTTACCCGGCCTGTCATAAGCTATCAGCGAATTGAGCACCGCTTCCAATATTGACGAACTTACCGTCACCCTTCGCTTTCTCCAATACGCGTGTGATTGCTCCAGAGCAGCCACTGTTCGTGAAAGAGCTTAGGCGTGGCTCAGATAGACACTGTCAAGAGCGAACCTGCATGTCATTGTGCAGTCGAATTGATAAGGTGAGTTCTTGAGTAAACATCAACTTGCGTAGATGACAAGCGAGTAGGAGTAGGGAAGCACACCATAGCCATATTGGATCAAGTCGTGAACAGTAGCCAAGAGAGAGAGAGAGAAGCGCAGGCAAGCGGCGGTATCCAGAAGAGTTGCGTTGCCATGACAACGAAGCTTGTCTTCGAACGCTTCATCTATTGCGTTTTCTCTTCTTGTTTGCGCGTAACACTGTCGTTTCAGGTATTTTCTGTGATCTGCAACAGCAGGCTGTCTGTCGAAGAGGATCTCGAGCCATACATGCATACAGGCTGTCGGCAGAATCTTTATATTTCCATTTGAATCTCCTGTTGCTGGAGTATACCATTCAATCTGGTCTCTCGGCTGTATATATTCAGAGATATAGGTCAGTAGTGCATATTCAATGTTCCCTCTTTATTCAATGGTGTTCCATTCATTGATGTCAAATCCCGGCGCTCCTCTTCGTATCTGCCTGCCTGTGATCGCTACCGTCTGTCTGCTTTTTTCGATGACTCTTTGCCTTCGCACCGCCTGTACCGACTCAGCTTGAAAATGACTTGATATCGCTTCTTGCTAATCGTCGCCGTTGGTTTCTGGGGAAGAACATGCTATTATCTTCCTGCTGAAGTTACCAAGCTATTGTGAGCTGGCGCAATTGGTATACTGCACAGCTTTGGACTCCGCCTTGAGCGAATGACTTCGAGCTTTGAGTTGACTCTTCTTCTGGTCCATACTTTTTCATATCTTCCATCTTCTTTCATCATCAATATCATGGCTCCTCTACCTAATCATTCGACTACTACTCATGCCCCCAATCCGTACGATACGGCTGCTAGCATCGCCACGCATGTCGCCAATGGAAAGACTTTCACGGAAGCAGCTGCTCATCATACTCAGACAGCTACTACTACCTCTCATCCAACCGTCACGCCCATTCATTACGCTGCCTCTCAAGTTCTCTATGCAGGTCACACTGCCACTTTTGACCAGGGATTCTTTAAGCCTCATCCCGAGATCGACCCAGATCTTCGAAGCCACGACGGGCCACTGATGTTGGGCATCGCTGGCGCGGGCCTTGTAGGAATAGGACCAACAGCCGCGACGATGTCAACTTATAAATGGAGGGAACGCGAACATCAGCTTGCGCGTAACCGTGCGCTCCTCTCAGGGGAGCTCTCTGTGTCATACGGTACTACACGAACAACTGGAACTCATTAGCCCTCAGATCATCCAGAACTAGTCCATCTTTGATTTATTGTAGTACATTTTTTTCGGTCTGCTTTACAACCCTTCTTTGACCCTACATGTTTCTCTCTTTCCCTTCATCTTTCGTCTTCTCATCTTCATTCTGGAACATACTCACTTTCAGCCGAGCTATCCCTCTGCGGTCCTCTAAACCCTTGATGTCTCTTTCTTCGTTTCTCAGCTTGCAAAGCTTCATTCACTTCAGCATCCCCATCACCTTCTTCTTCCTCCTCATCTTCTTCATCTTCATCAGAAGGTGGAGTGGGTTCTCTCTTTTTAGGTGCTGCTTTAGTTCTTCTACTTCTCGGACTAGCTTGAATTTGAGGTTGTTGCTGCTGTTGCTGTTGTTGCTGAACTTGTTGTTTGAGTTGTTGAGCTGGTGGAGGAGGACCTCTAGAATTTGGTCGAGGTTGAGAAGAGAAGAAGCCCTGTCATCGGACATTGAGTATATATTTTACAAGGGGAAAAGGAAAGAGCTCACATCTAAATCATCCATAGTAACTGGATTGTGCGCACCATACGCTTCCATATCCATTCCCATAGCAGCTGGCATACCTCTAGCAGCAGAAGTGGAAGAAGTAGCTTGCAAGAAAACTTCCGTAGCTGAGTTTGCGTTGGAGTTAGGCATGTTGCGATTCAACCTTCTTGAAGGGCTAACGGCTGGAGGTAAACTGAGATGACCATTTTGAGCTAGGGCCATGTAATCTACAAAAGGAGGTCCACGAGTTGGATCCATTTGAAGTGGATAATGAGGAATTGGCATGTAAGAGGCATAAGGAGGATAAGGCTGTTGAGGCATTGAAGTCGGAAGAACAGGTGGACCATAAGGTGCATAGTACTGCGGAAAGTGATTCTGACCATTTGACATGGCGGGTGGACGCTGAAGACCTTGAGAATGCATTGCTGGAAGACCAGAGTTGTTCCAGAAAGCTTCATAAGCTGCTGGATTTGCGCCTGGTGCGGTCATAGTAGGAGGTCTCATGGGAGGAGGAGCAGCGGGATTTCCTGCAACTGCTGATGTGCCATTGCCTTTCCTCATAGCAGCTGGACTAGGTGGATCATCATCTCTTTGCCTTCGTTTGCCTAATGCGGTAGCACTAGGGGCTGGAGGAGCTTGTTCCTTCGAGACCTGAGCAGCTTTAGCGGCTTCTTGCTGTTGTGAAGAAGTAGCTGCGGCCGCCTGTTGCTGTTGCGACTTGACAGCAAGCGAATGTAGCTGTTCTACCTCATGTAGACTCTTGTCATGCAAGCCTTGTTCCACTTTGAAGCGAGCGAAATGAAGACGAAGGAAGAGCTTCAAGCAAAGGTCCATAAACGAATGTCAGAATAAAGAGCGGGGGATAGCTCACATTCGAGCTGACTTGGGCCATAGCCTGGCTCTGCCTAGGCTGAGAGTACTGCTGTTGCATGTTGTACTGCATCTGGTCCTTTTGGCTGCTTCCAAAGGAATTGGTTGCAAGTCAAGATTTACAGTGCTAAATTAAATTGACTGATGTGACAACTGTACAGTCGTGGATCTGATTTGAATGATCGCTACACTAGTTATACTACTACTGTCACATGCTGTAGATCCGTATCCAGGGCGCGGAATACTAAAGACATTGCTAAACAAACCCACGACGGGTCGGAAAGTGCTGACAAATATCACCGCAAGGAACCTTACAATCCGACAGACCACGGAAGAAGGCTTCCATCAGCTCGGTCGACACCTGCCACTTGGTGCATGGTCTACCGACTGCGAAGTCAAAAGATGTATAACAAGTGATGCTCGGGTCAAGAATAGAAGATAGGAAAGCTGTTACAGCACTCGGAATATGATGCTCGCCAGAGCAGAGTGCAGCAAAAATGCACAAGCGGAGCTGCATCTCGCCTCAAAGAGATCCAGCTGCAACAATACCACATAGAGAGATTCTGTCAAGGAGCAGTGGTATAATATGATAACGCAGCAACAAGAGCAGAGAGTTCTCAGACACTGCTGTACTGCAAATAACAGCGCAGATCGTGCCAGGAGCGAGAGACATATTCGTCGAGCAGAATCAAGACGAATGCCAACGGAGATGCCAGAAGGGAACAGAAGAAGAGAGACACGCTTTCGCATGACGTGCCCAATGTAGGGTAGAGAACAGCATAGAGAAGCCAATCGACGCATTGAGTTCAGGGCCATCGCCGGGCATATCTATCAGAAGCGATGGCTCAAGGCCGATGCCTCTCTTCTGATGGGAAGGCAGCTTATTCTGTCAGCTAGAAGCAACGACATACGGCTTGCCCGAGCACCTTCAGCCTGCAAGATATGATACATTCGTAGCCGCTTTTCATTGCTTGAATCTGCTGCTTTTCTTCTGTCCAATACCAGCTACCGTAGCTCACTTGTAGTCCAGTCATGCGTAATTTAGGTGAGTGCCATAATTTCCAGGGCGAGTTGCTGTTGAGCCGTCGCACCAGGTCCAGCTTTTGAGCGTTACTCGTGGTCTAGAACTCTTGTTGGCTTTCCTTCCTTGGTCACGCTTGCTGTAGCAGTCAAAGATTCGCCTGCTCTTCGTCAAAGCATCGCAGACCGAGTCGTCGCCGTTGCAGAAGCTTATCCTCTGTTGAAATGTCGAATCGTCGATGGGCGTACTCGCCAGCCTCGGTTGGAAGCCTTCAGAGAGCAAGACATCGAGTTTATCATTCACGATGTCAAGAAGCCGGCAGCTATTAGCGAAATCTTCGTCCTGGAAAGCCGCATCAAGCGCGACTATGAGTCAGAACACCTTTGGAACCTCAGCTACTATCCCCATGCGGATGACAAGACTCTTATTTGGATCACTCTAAGCGTACATCATTCACTTACAGATGGCAAAGGCCTGTTGAACTTGCTTCAAGCACTTCTCTCGGATTCACCTCTGCCTGTCACTCCGTGTGTCTCTCCTACTCTAGAGCAGGTCAGTGTCTTGCTCTCGTTTCAGGCTCGTACCGATGTTTCAAGTAGCTCTTCGATGTTAGACCTAGCTATCTGACTCTAGCCAAAGCGGTCTTCGAAACTTTCATTGCTCCTCACTTACCGTCTTTCCTCTTACCCAAGCCTGTCGCTCGGTGGCCAATTATAGCGAACGAGAGACCTGCTACCTGTCCAGTTGCTGTTCGAGTGTTCAACATTCCTGCATCGGTCTTACAAGCAGCGAAGCAACAAGCCAAATCTCGCTCAAATATCAAGACACTCGTAAGTATACAATAGCCCTATTCGTATTCTTCTTACCACGAGTACAGCAACCTATCCTATTCGCCGCAACCCATCTCAGTCTCGCTCATGCAATCAACCATTCTTCAAGCACACCTCTCCTAATCACCGGTTCTACACCAGTATCTAAACGTCCTTCTTCCGTTCAAATCACAGGCAACTTCTTCGCTACAGTCCGAACCAACCTCACTCTCTCTTCCTCCACACCGATTCCAGATCTTTGGATTCTAGCAGCTCAACATCGACATGATTTAGATAACACAACCGAAACTCAATCACTCGAATCATTCGGACTATTAGCTTACGTACCTGATTCACCTACTTTTACTTCAAAGACGAATGAGAATTACGGAACGCAATGGGAAGAGTTCTTTGGTTCGAAATTGGACAAAGAGAATTCTTTTACCGGGTCTTTTGAGATGTCCAATTTGGGTATGATCTTGGGTGAAGCAGGGACGAAAGTGGAAGAAGCCTATTTTTCTCAAAATCCAAACCCGGGTGAAGAAGTGAGTTGTTTCTTTCATACCTGTAAGGGAACAACGAGAACTGATAAGTTGAGATGTTTAGGCAATGCATATCAATATGATCAGCTCAAAGAACGGTTTAGGCATCACCATCAGTTACAGAGAAGGTGCACTTGATGAAAGCTTGCTCGATAGAATGATTGAACGGTATCAAGAGCTAATGACCGAGGTTGCTGAGCAGAGCAAGTGATCACCATCACTTGATAAAGCAGGACCGACAAGGACAGGAGTCAAGAGGATCTTGGTAAGCCAGAGCAGGAGCATAGAGCAATACAGAATTAGTAGATGTAGACCTAATAGAAAATTTCAACAGAGAAGTCGCTTTACATAGACCGAGAGAGGGAAAGAACAACAAAACAACAGGCTATGCACAGCATGAAATTTGTGCGTGTCCTGAACTCTTGCTAAATGAATGCTACCATACAAAGGTCTCGATGGGAAAAATAGAAAGAAAAGTGTCCTTATTCGCTCTGCGAGATCCACCATTGCCCAACTTTCAAACGGTTCGATCAGTAACCATTTCACATTTTGCCGTAAGACAGGGACTCACTTTCAGTCAATTGATTGTTATCGTCCACAAAACGTCCATTCGATGACGCATACCCATCAGGGTTCTTGCTCCAAGCACCAAACCAAGCAATGAGCGTTACGTAATCCAATCCTTCTACGAAAGCAGTTGCATCTTTTGCGAACTGCAAGACTTGTTGCGTTGATCCTCCAGATGAAGCAGTAACGGAGTATTCAGTCTGTACGTTACACCAGTAGGCTTCATCAGCGACGAGAACCTGAAAAGGGACTGCACCAACGCACGATCCACATTTCAGGTGCATAAGACTTGAAGGCGTCCCAGAAGGAAGTGACTGCGTTCTGGAAGTCTCGAGGCTTGTTGACGTCGCCATACCTGTAATTCACTAATTTCACCCAGCTGTACAAAGCTGGAGCAAATCGGTGACTCACCAGTGCATTCCGATAGCGTCGAAAGTGCAGCCATCACAAGCGTCAAAGAACTGACGGCAAAATGTAAGCTCTCTCAACACCAGAAAGAGGAACAGGCAAACGCACAGATTGATACCAAGTATGGTCCCAACTCAGTTGCGGCGCAGCCAATTTGACACCTTTTGCAGCGTAAGGCTGAATGTATTGCTTCCACATTGCAGCCGCTTCTTGAGGGTTCATGTTTGCTTGCATCGAAAGATCAGGTTCGTTAACTGAATATATGTAAAGATCAGCAAGATATGCAATTAGATTGATTCAAATAAGCTCACAGCCAATGATCCATTCTGGTAGATTGCCATCTGAATAGCTGTTCATAACATCCAAGAACATGTTCAGCTTCGTTTTGCCCTGAAAACGCCAAGGTATCAAGAGATGCTGGCAGGTACATGAAAGAACGCCGGTCTTACCCAAAGCATAGGCTTGTATTGCATCTTGTTTTGTAATCCAGCAACTTGATCATTCTCCCAGCTGCAGTTAACGTTAGCAAATTGACTTGCATTCAATTTCAAAAGGCACAGAGACTGACTGGTAATAATTCGTAATAGGCGAGTTCGTAAATAAAATAGCAAGACTGTCATCCATAGCCCAAGCCAACGACCTATGAAAGTTTATTGTTGTCTGAGCGCGTCGCACACAAAAGCTATTTATAAAGATTCTTGCACGAACCTTCCCAGGCCAGAGGTGGACTTCTGATCTCCTAGCACAGAGCTGACAGTCTTGTTCACAGTAGAACCAACAACGTTGCCGAGGTTGACATTCACATTGCCAACAGGTGATGTAGAAGAGGAACCCGAGTTGCTGCCAGAAGAGCATTTGCCCCGACGGACATGGCGTATGTGATGCCTACGCGAGGAAGGTTCGTAGTCTGATCGTTTTCGTAGAATCTGTGAGTCTTGTGAAGGTGTAGCCAGTACAGAAAGTCCGAAAATAGCGAGAAATGCTAAACAAGAAGAATGGACCATTTTGAAGAGAAGTGAGTCAGTGAGATATGTGGAAAGGAAAGAGGTCAGTCAGATATAGAAGAGACTTTCGAACCAGCGAAAGTAGTGAAAGAGAATGTGATGGTTGAAGACAAGCAGTTTTTGTGAAAGTCAGCAAACGTCAAACGCGCGGACCTTCTGAAAGAACGAACGCGGTCCCTTTGTACAATAGACCTTACATTCGCATGCTATTATTACTCGTAATACACATCACCTTCTACCTCTATTCGACCAACCATTGTCCCTAGGCAAACGCGACTCATCAAACGACCTTCTTCCTCCTCCTCCTCGACCACCTCTCGAATCTCTTGAATCTCTTCGATAATCATCGTCGTAATCATCTCTGTATCCTCCTCTCCCACGAGAAGGTCCACTCCTTCTAGGTGGAGGTGATCTTGATCTAGATCGATTTCTAGGTGGTGGTCCTCTTCTGTCCCAATCTCCATCTCTTCCTCTGTCATCATATCGTTGCTGAGGATACGAATTTCCCGAAGGAAGAGGAGGACCAAAGCCGTTGTTTGTTGTATTAGAAGGAGGGGGACCACCTGGAACAGCAGCTAAAAGCGTTTGCAACAAATTAGGATCTGCAGCCAGGTTCTGCATCAGGCTAGGAGTAGAGTTCAACGCTGGCATTAAGTTAGGGTTATTCATAATCCCGGCTGCTGCTTGATTGTTTGTCGAAAACAGATTTTGCAAGGCTGCAGGAGAAGATAAAAGACCTTGCAGAGCAGCTGGATCGATCAAGGAGAAATCAGGTAATGGAGGAGGAGCGGTCGTAGCAGCTGGACCAGTCGGCACACCAGAGAAAGCTGCTGGACCGGTAGGAATGAATTGCTGCTGTGGTGTAGGTTGAGGAACAGGTTGCGGAATTGCTGGTGCTGCTGTTGGAAGAAGAGGGATTCCGCCAGATGGAACAGCTCCTTTGACCATCACCATAACAGTCAACAAGAGATCAAGATCTCTTTCACCAGATTCGCCTAGAGCATGTTGATCCAACAATTCAATGTATTCAGGCAATGGATCTTTCGCCAGGAGAGGGACGACATAGATGTCCTTGACTATTTTCTTGAGTTGTTCAGAAGGAGGGCAAACACCAACTCGCTGTTTAGTAGCTAAATACTGAATAAGATGATTCTGCTTCGCTGTGGCCGCTTCTCCAGAAGGTTTGTCTGATCGTTGTGGTGTTGGACCTCCTAGGTCTGGTAAACAGGCAATAACAACTAACTCCCTAGTCGGCGCAAAAGCGCATTGAATCAGATAATCCGAAGCCGTTTTCGAGCCTAGGCGACCTTCCATAAACATCTGTGGTGGTAGAATACTTCGCCAAGTAGCCGGATTATCACCAAGAGCACGGCCAGCCACTTGAACAGCAATAGATGGATAGCCACCCTCATCTGGCATAAGGACATCTCCAGTCCAAACCGGTGCGAAAGATCGAATAAATTCTGATTTAGGAATAGATTTTATCACTGGTGGACTTCCGGGAGGTGTTGTGCTGACCACAGGCGGTTTAGAAGCGCCGCTGAGTAATTCTTCCAGTTCCATATCCACATCATCTCCAGTTGTGGCAGGTACATTAGCGAACGGATCGTACTCTTCATCTTCGTCATTTGCAGTCGCTGTAGCTTCTTCTTCAACTTTAGGGGTAGTTGGCGCTTTGAAAGATCCCCAAATTGATGCAAAGTCGAATCTGCTCTTGGTCGCTGGTGATTGAGCAGGTGCATCATTTGATGTAGTGGGGGGTGTTCCATCTTCTTTGCCTGGTGCCGGAGTAGACGGTAAAGAAGTCGGTTCAGAGACAATCAGTTCGTCCAGCAAAGCGTTCTCTTCCGCACCAAGATCAGGTTCAGGGATGAAAATTGATGAAGACAAGCGTTGACTCGTACTTGGCCTACGTTGATGCTGAGGCGAACGATTGAAGTCATCCGGAGGAGGCATAGAAAGAGACGGTGATCGAGAACCATCAAATCCGTCGTTGAAGCCTTGTGGACTTTGAGGATCGATTTGCATAGCTGAAGTAGAGGCTCGCATGACTGGTCGACTTTCTGTCTCTGTTCGACTGGAAGTGTCAGCAGTAGCGGCTTCTTCGACCAATTCTTCTCCTTTGTGAGTCTTACGAATTCGTGGAGCAGCATCGACTTGCTTGACACTATCCTTCAGACTCCTCGCTCTGACATTTTCTGCCATGGCACGCAATTCCGGTGTAAGGAGATCTTCCATTGACAGATTGACTAATTGAGTAGGTTCAAGCTCGCCAGTACCAATCTTTAGACGTAAAGTCTCGTTTGTCTTTAAATTGTAGAGCAGAGATCGAAATTTGCCAAGGTACTTTGTTTTGGGTGCCTTTTCCCCGCGATCAAGTTCAGCATATTGCTCAAACAATTCGCTTTCGACAGTTGAAGAGAAGTCGAAAGAGCGCTGAGAAGGAGGACCAGGTGGACCTGGAGCAAAGATGGCTTCCAATTGTTTGGCCAAAGTTTCGATGCAGGATTGACGAGTCCGATCTGATTGCGGTACTGATCCGCCTGAACTGTTCGTTCGACGATGTGAAGAAGAAGATGGTTTCTGCTCAAGAACTGTCAGCATCAGAACAATGGGATGATTACAAAGACATACCCTCTGTTTGGTCAAACCCAATCTTTCTCGCCTATCTTCAGGCAATTCCGCATCTCCTTCACCAGTGTAATCATCATCTTCGTCTTCGCTACTACTCAGACCTTCTGCTTTCTTTTGCTTCTTCTTCTTCACAGCACTGGCTCGACTCGTAGTGGGTTTGGCTGGTGCCGCACGACGTTTCTTCTTCTGTTCAACAATTCGAACATGATCGTTTTCGGACTCGTTCATTCTGGTGTCCGATCCAGCACCTTCTTGGTCTGCGTAGTCTTCTTCTGGTTCATAGCCTTCGGGCAAGACTGTATGAAAAGAATTCAATTAGTACTTTGGTCAATGAAGTGTAACATGTTCAGGGGAAAAGAGAAACAGGTGCAGCTACGGGATTGCTTGAGTAGCACGAATCACCTGTTCGCACGACTTATTGGCTAGAAGCTCATCCTCAGGAGCAGGCGAGAGCTATGTACTCGTTGCACATTGCTGCAGCCACAGGCATCGGTTGCTGAGATAGTACGCAAAACATGCGTGCGGCGAGGGAAAGCGAGCATGCGATGGCTTAACAGATCTTTGCAAACACAAACATAACAGCTTGTATCTGGCAAAGAAATGTATCCAACCCTTTGCTTGCTTTTTGTATTCTAGTAGCTGCACCCTTCCAGACTCTTGCTGACACTAGCAGAAAATCTGCGCTAGCCATAACAATAGCCCCAAATTGGCGAAAGGGAAGCAAGGGGGAAAAAAAGCGAAGAAAAGAGGAGGAAGAAGCTAGAGCAGAGGACTTACACTGTGTAACTCCAGCACCAACTTCTGTGCATATCTCGCAGTAGTAGGCTTGAATCCTTCCTGCAGCATGTGGATCCATATCCATGCATCTGAAATGAAACCTGTAGATAACACCCATAAAAGTAAGCTGCCATATCAGCATACCAAGGGAAAGCAACCTACCAATTCTCGCAACCTTCGCATTGAATCATCGGAGTACCATCATCCGTTCCCAAACAAATACAATACAGCTTGTTGGCCGCAGGTCCATCTGTACCAGTTGCTGCATCTTCATTAACTGCATTGGAGGTCTTTGCCGTAGCGCTGCTTGCCTGGCTTGCCTTTTTCGATGATTTCGCAGCGGATTTTCTCTTAGTACTGCTGGAAGAGGCGGCAGGAGCAGACGATACTAAGATCGGTGCGTCTCGGGACAAGGCTATCTCCACTGCCTTGGATGAAGGCTTTCGCATTCGACTGCTCATATTGCTGTTCTTGGGTTCCGAATTTGCAGGAATAAAAAGGTGGATGGGCTGGATAACGGAACAGGATACTTGGGAGCCCTGATAATAACGGCTCTCGTACTCTACTAAAGCTAGTATTGCTCGCCCTCTCAGATTAATATGAAAGGGAAAATGGTTTGGAAGAGACAACGCCTTCGGTTTTACATAAGGTGAAATTAATACTTCGGCGGCGAATGTCTATACACAGCTTTGCAGTGCGCTCTTTGGGATTGCAATGAACACATTGGCAGAGATCGCTCGACGAGCGAAATACATTATTAGGTTCACATCACTTTGACGTACAACTGCGATTGACTTTTTGAATTTATGCTAGAATGACGGTGCAACGAAATGAGCACCAAGATCCTGTGGCACGAAGGATTAGCCGAATGATGAGACTATGAGAAGAAGTCATACTATCTTCTGCCGCAAGCTGAAAAAGCAGTTAGCTGGGTTCCGGCTTGACAAGTAGCAAAAGTACCTGTTATAATGCTCTCCTAAGCCATACATATGACGATGATACCTGTTGACCCATGTTAACGATCAATTCCGGATAATCAGGAAATAACAGAGTACGAACGATAGTCGTAAAGGCAGTGCTTTGGCAAACTCTTCGTCGCCAATCTTAACAGTCTTGGTATGTGCTTGATATACATGAACAGGTACTTTAAATGCTTTAGATGCCGCTATTATCTGTAGTGCAACGCGAAGATCAAGATTGGAAGTAGTCTTACTGCGTAAGCACCTACTTCTGGTTGACCACCCCATTCCGTGGTCTTCTCTATCTTGTCACAGTACTCCGCGTATGCCTCTGTCAATCACGATTTATCATAAATTATAATTTGATATGTGACAAATGACGACTGACCTGGAGATAACAATCCATCGTCCTCCGTACTTTCAGAGAGCAAGAAAGGTAAGAAGTCATCTGGGTGTTGTCGCATATGTTCTGCCACGTTGGTCCGCACTGTAGCATACGATTCCAGCTGCAACCGCGAATAAGTATAGTACCAGAGCGGGATGAGCTGTGAATCACTTCTCTATTGAATCGATGCGAGTTGATCTGATCCGCCAATGCCGCATACAAACTGTTCATCTCAATACTTAGGCAATGCCCTCCTCGAAGATGAGAAGGGGAAGCCCACCAATGACCATCTGGTGGTATCTCCCTCAGTTCAGCATGCAAGCTCTTGCAAATGCGCATCATCTCCGCATGTTCCTCTTCAGCCCAATCCGTATCTTTATTCTCCTGCAATTCCTTCCTCGCAGCCAGTTGCATATCGACAAACTCTTTCTCCCTCCGCTCTTTCCTCGCTTGCTGTCTACCTTTAGCTCTACTAGGTGAAAACAGATCTTTGACTCCTTCCTTGATGGATTTCATGGAACTGGAAGATTTGGCTGAATTCTCAGAAACGACTGACACGGCGCTTGATTCTGTATTGGTCTTCTTCATTGAAGCAGGAGGTATAGAAGCAGTAGAAACGGTTTCTACTTGTCTAGAAGAAGCTTTATCGTTTGCCGCAGCTTCCTCGTCCCGTGCGTCCAATTGGGACAATAGCTGATCCGCGAGATCATCGACTTGGCCTTCATCTGCCGAAGTCAAAGGGACAGGTTCTGTTGTTGCTACTGTTCCATTGGGACGGGAAGGTGGTGGTGTAGCCTTCTTTTTAGCCTTTGTGATTTTCTTGCGATTGAACAAGGCGGCAGCTAAATTTCCAGGAGCTGAGGTTGCAGTTTTTGATCCTGCAGCAGATTGCGAAATTGTAGTGGCCATGTGTCGAGAGGGATGAGAGCAGAGAGCAAAGAGCTGTTGAAGCTTTTTGCCAGCAAGGTTGAGATTCGGCAAGGTCAAAATCTGGAGAACATCATATGAGGAGGCGGTGACATTGACCTCGTCATTACCCTCGACAGCTTGATCATGACTCTGTTGAGGATTTGCTGGTGTTTTGCTGATTATAGTGCATGCTTCCACGAGCAACGGCTCAGGCGACAAGACTCGCATGAACACTACTAGTCGACTCACTGCTCTGATTGACCGCCTGGGCAATTGCAGCTCTGACCTTGATCTTCCTCTCTGCGTAACCTGTTCCACGCAAACCTCTTACACTGGCTCAGATCTCTCGTTGACTGCCTCGGACGCGGATTACAAATGTTTGATTTGCGCAGACCCACGGCAATACATGTAGGCAGGCTGAACTATGTAATACAGCTGCTTACGTAATTTGGGTCCAGCGGTATACAAGGTCAGAAATGGACGACTCTTCCTGCTCTGATATCTGACGAGAAGAACTACCATAATGAGTTCGAAGAATTGATTCCAAATCAGGTTTGGACAATCAGGACTCAGCCTTCCTTCGGAATAGGTCAAAGAGCTTTTCTAATCAAAGATCCGTCTATGAATGGGTTGGTTATGTGGGATTGCATCGCTTTCTTGGACGATGACACTTTGGCAAAGATCGACGAGATTTCAGAAGGCAGAGGAATAGCGCATCTGATTATCTCCCACCCTCACTACTTCTCAACCACATCGATATGGGCAGCAGCTTTCCCTGAAATGAAGCTGTGGATTGGAGGGAAAGACTTCCAGCCTTGGTATCAAAGAAGAGACGTTGTGGAAACTTATGATAATCTCTCCTCCTCTTCCTCTCCTTCCGCTTCTCAAATAGCCAAACAAGTCCATTTGGTTATGGAAGGACAGACTAAGCTTCATTCTTCCACCCCTGACTTTACAATCCTTAATTGTGGCGGCCACTTTCCTGCTTCGTTGGTCTTGCTTTGGCGAGACAATCTGTTCATAGCCGACACTATCCAAATTATTCCTTCTGGTATGTATCAATCTGAGAAGCCGCAGCGAGAAGGAGTGACTAGCGTGAGTTTTCTATGGAGGTGAATTCGATATCATACATCCCGCCAAGGCGTTGTAAGCTAATCTCGTTCTTGGCTAGCTATCCAAACCAAATTCCTTTGAGCGCAAGTGAGGTAATAAAGGTTTGTAAACCCCTGGAGCAAGTAGACTTCAGCAAAGCTTTTGGCGCATTTCAGTGAGTCCTTCTGCGAACAGCATTAAGCGATCGGGTGTTATACGGATGATGCTCTGCAGCAATTACAACATATGGGCCCACGCGAAGGAGAAGATCTTGCAATCAAGAGACATAATAGTAGCAAGATTAAGGACGGAAGCCTGAGCCACTATAGGAAGTAGAAAGCATTCTCGCATGAGGACACGTGAGACAGTGTAGGTGGTTGCGTAGAAGAAGTGATATATTACGTGTCGATTAGATATGCGGATGCCCAACGAAGCTATGTACAGGATATCAAATCATACTTCACTTCTGTGCCGATGAACTACTGTCGCTATCCTTTGTCTTAGTTCTGGCTTCTAAAGCATATCGTTCATCGACAGTCTAATAGAAGTACTTAGCTAAGTTTGAAGCGCAAGGAGTTAGAAGCTTACTTCTGCCAAAGGAATATCTTTCATTACAATTGAAGCCAGGATCAGTAGAGCGCATAGGCCACAGCAGACGGCCCAAATCATAGAGATAGAATCGGCGAATGCTGCTCGAACTTGGTAGCGAAGAACAGGTTCTCTGCAAAGATGCTCAGCGAGGATCTGACGTAATACGAGGCAGAGAAACATACAGGTTTTTGATTGTGGGGATAGAAGCGAAAGCAGCTTCCCCTATATTGACATCACCAAGAGTTCGAACAAATTCTTCAGGTAGTTTCTTGGTAAGTTGGTTCTGAAGGACAACAGATCCTATCGTAATACCCACTACTTGACCAAAAGAGCGGAAGAAGGCAACAAGCCCTAATGCATGAGCGGATTGTTCTACCGGGCTGATAGCAGCAATGTCAGCAATGATCAGAGGAAAAGGTGTCAATGATGCCTACATAGGCGCAAGAACAGGGAATCCCGTGGATGAATACAAGAAGCCCATACCAATACCTGATTGCCATATGAGCAACAACTTAGGGACTAGAGGAGATAATGCTGACCTGCTATAGTCGGTGTTGCGATCCAAACCGCATCGCTCGAATCCGCCTTGATCAGGATCATACAACCAAAGCCAATAGCCATGATAATTGATCCAGCCAAATTTTGATATCTATAGGTCTTGAGAATGCCAATTGCTGCTCAACCTCCATCAGAAATGCCGGTCGAGGGATAAAAGACAAGAACATACAAGCTCCAATGATGATCGCAAAGGGTGCAACAGTAAATGAGAGAGTAAACATGCTGATCCCAGCGCGGACAGGATTTTGACCTTTGCTCGCTTGAAAGTAGAGTGGTAGATAATACATCGTCGCCAGAACGATAAGACCATGAATGAAGATCATCAAGTAGCCAGAGAGCGATGTACGATCGTTCATGAGTACTCTTGGTAAAGTTGGTTCATTAGGATGGCCACTCCATTCGTAGACGAAAAAGGCTGCCAGACCGGCCAAACCAGTTAAAAGAGGAACCAAGACAGCTGCTGATGACCACGCGTAGCTTCCGCCTGCCCAAGTCAGCTGTAATCATCAGGTCAGCAATTGATTTGAGAAGCAATTCGCAAAGCAACTCACGCCCAGAATGGTCAAGGTGGAAGATATGACAAACAGAACATTTCCAATCCAGTCAATCTGACGCATCTTCTCCCTAAAAGTGGTTGTAGGTACTTTGAAACGAAGGAAGACCATTGCGAGCAGGATGCTAAGACTACCAAGCGGCAAATTCAGCCAAAAGAGCCACCGCCAATTCGATTGGGCGAATGCGCCGCCCATTACAGGACCAATAGCTGAGGCAATTGACCATACTGATCCAATAATACCCATGTAGACCCCTCGTTCAGAGAGGGAAACCAAATCTGCAGTGATGATCTCTACCAGAGCCAGGATCATGCCGCCCTTCAAAGATAATGAGTACAGGCACACAAGACTGAAAATACTACGACTCACTCCTATTCCTTGAACTGTTCGACCAGCAACAATGAGACCAAGACTGTTTGCCCAACCAGTCATTGCTGAGCCAATCATCTGTGTTAAAATAGTTGTCAAAACTATACACGTAAAGTAAGAGAAGGATCTACGAAGAGAACAATAGCGCTAATGAGGATAGGACGACGGCCAAAAATCGCAGCCAGGGGGCCACTGATTGGGAGGAAAGCAGTGGAAGAAAGAGCGTATGCCGAACCAATCCATGTGAAATCGGTAATATGTAGTTCAGCAGCAATAGTTGGCAAAGTATTCTGTACGGTTGTCAGCATCACTGTCAAAGACATACGAGTGTTACTCACTGATACTGAAGTTAAATCGAGTGCAGACAAGAAGACTGTGATACAGAGGGAAAGAAAGACCATCCAGAAGGTGAAGTCTTTGGGGTTCTCGCTTTTAAGTGGACCAGCTTTGAATTCAGCTATTTTTTCGACATCGGAAAGTATCGAGGGCATTTGTTCCATAGGCTTTTCGGAAGTGATAGCAGAAGACATGATGGAGATGAGAATGAATGGAGAAAGAGAGGGAGAGGAAAGAGGGATCTCAATATCTGGACCGAGTGACCGAATACCGTCGAAAGATTTTGAAGCTTAGAATATCAGGCCGAAGGGCTTGCGCAACTGCTTAGTAGAGTCACAGCATCCGGCAGCATTGAACAACTGAGCCCTGACAGTCAGCACATGCATATTTGCCGGCGACTTCAAGTTCGAAGTGTGAGAAGGAAGAAAGACAGGTAGCGGAGTTGCAGTAAGAGCACAGAAAATCATACGCAGATTCTTTCGCTGCTTGTACTCAGCACGAACAAGTACCGATGTTGACTCGGAGAGTCGCTGTCCTGAAGAGAGCCAGTCAATACTTTGACACCATTCGACCAAGACTGTGTTTTTCATTCCTCTCTGTAGCGCCAGCAGCGCCAGTCTGCTTTTCTCCTTCTCTTCTCTTCCTACATTCATTCAAACACACTCCTTTATTCTCACCGCCGATCTTTCCGCCCAACCTTGTTTACAAATAACATGAAAGTCTTGTTCGCTCTCCTGCTTCTAGCTGTATATGTTAGTGCAAGCAATTCAGTCTCAAAGCACGTAACACGAGCCAACAGCAAGAATTACAAGCTCGTAGAAGATCTATCTGGCCAAAACTTCCTGAAGGCGTTCAACTTTGAAGCTGGCAGGGATCCAAATGGAGGAGCCAGTATAGTTCGTCTGATTCTGCTACTACTCGTTGAGTGAGCTGATGAAATCTCAGTACGTCCCAGCTGCTGTAGCCAAAGCAAGAAAACTCGTCACCGTCACAAACAATGCCGTCCAGCTTCGTGTCGATAACACGAAGAAAGTGCCAGTCAGACAAAGCATCAAGCTGGTCTCCAAGAAATCATACAATTCAGGTCTGTTCATTGTTGATATAGATCGTGAGTCTTCAAGATACGAGTTTATGATCCAATTAACAATCTTGGAAAGATCTGCCAAGTGGATTGGGTATTTGGCCTGCTCACTGGATGACTTCCTCTCTAGGCAAATGGCGTAAGTCGATACCCGCAGATTAATTATGAATTTAAGCTCATGTTTCGTACAGCCGACAAGGGCGAAGTGGATATTATTGAATACGTTCACGACTTTACCAAGAACAGCAATTCCCTACACACCTCATCGGGCTGTACTATGTCTCGTAAAGGCTTCACCTCAACATTCATGCTTCAGCAACCGAATGCAGCCAATTGCGATGTCAGAGCAACAGATAATCAGGGTTGTGGACTGCGTGATGTCCGATCAGGAACAGCTGGTGCTCCTTTTAACAAAAACGGAAGAGGTGTATGGGCAACTCAATGGACTAATCAAGCGATTTCTATTTGGTTCTTCCCTAGAAACTCAATACCTAAAGATATTACCGCCAAGAGACCGCAACCTAGCACTTGGGGAACTCCTGCCGCTAGATTTGCTGGCTTTAATGTGAACAAGTGCGTTCAGGATCAGAATTTGGTATGTCTTTTTATTCTATATGCACGAGATGCGATCGTGGCTGAGCTCACTTGCTTAGATCTTCAACACTCTGTTGTGTGGTTCATGGGCTGATGGAGTATGGAATCAAGGTCAGTTGCTCTTTGGTACAAA
Organism: Kondoa subrosea; assembly: GCA_039545335.1. Lineage (NCBI taxonomy): Eukaryota > Fungi > Basidiomycota > Agaricostilbomycetes > Agaricostilbales > Kondoaceae > Kondoa > Kondoa subrosea. The sequence goes on from BCIN01000005.1 coordinate 613,623, forward strand.
GGGCTTGCGTTTGGCTCACATATTTACATCAGCTAATCAAGCTGCTGGGCAAACCAAATCTGCTGCTGCACAAACTGGATACAAGAAATGTGCTGATTATGTTCTCAATAACGGACAAGATTTCCAGTGAGTCAGCAAGCTACGTCTGAGCAGAAGATTACTGAAGACTACACATTAAATAGGGACGCCTACTGGTCTATTCGCTCACTACGTATCGTGAGTTCGCATACCTCCTTATGTACTGATTATTGACCGCCTCGTCCGAACAGTATCAATGATCTTCAGATTCCTCAAGCCAAATCAATCGGTGTCACAGCGTGCTCTGGTAGCATGGCTTTATTTTCTAGTATATATAGGTTCATAATAGGTCATAATGTTATAAAATAGCGACATCGATATGCCTGGTAGCAGCAGTCTGTCTCGGACATCGACCTCTGCCAGCTTTCAGCAAGCGACGTTGGTAGCGATGTCCTTGCTTCGCTGTAGCAGTTCCGTATGTGTCTCTGATTCTTCCAACACGGCTGGCAAGGGTCTTCGTCTTGCTTCGTTTGCCTCGAATCCATTTTGTACTTGGTGATTGTGAATGATGAGAGACTCGCTTCGGTCTCTGCGAGAAGTCCAGACTGGCCTCTTGTATGCACGCTTGGCTCTTGCCTCGCATTTGCTATCCATTTTGAGCGACTCGAGCTTCGACTTTTGGCCTGCTACCTCAACATCGGTTGCTCCTGTCTGCTTACCTCACTCTTGACTTGTTATAAATACGAAGTCTTGCAGAGGACGTGCTCTTCTGCGCTATGGTCCTCGCAAAAAGTGATCTGCAGGGTTCGCGCTATGTCTCGTAACCTTGATTTACTCCCATGCGTGATTTCTCCAGCCGGGGCCACTGACGCCCAAGTCTCCATAGCAATTAATGGTCTTTCTGCATCTTCCCTGAATCGTACTTGCATGTATCTTCTTGATCTTGCTTGAGTTCAGCTCAAAATGGCCGAGGTTCCTCCTGTGCCCTATCAATTCCTGATCTTGTCACTGGCCGGAGCGGGTATTGGACTGCTATCAGGAGGTAGATTACATCGTACCACGGTCTTCTGCATCCATTGATAAATTTGGACAGGCTTTGCTTTAGGGTGAGCTGTTTGCGACAAGGCTGCAATTGCACTGATTCTATAATGCGCAGACAATGCGTTACTTATCTCGTAAGCTGGCACTTATACGTCATGTTAGCAGCTGCTAAACAACTATACAGGCTCTGACCAAAAATCAACCGCTGTACAAATGGCTAGTCGGGATTCTTATGGTCCTCTCAGCTACTTGTAGTATCGCCAATCTGGTCGATTCCGTTCAGCGCTATGCTGCTAACTTCGTCAGCCGTGATCAATATTCAGGATCCTATGCTTATCTTGATGTGCAGGGTAATGTCGAAACGCAATTCGTCGTCAGACCTTCCACGGCTACAAGTGTGATTGCTTCAGGTGTAACGCTTTGGATGTTAGTTCTTTCCGCTCGAGTCGTACTAGCTTTCTGACGTGTTTGCCATGCGTAGCATCCTCGGCTTCTATACATATCGATCTTGGGTCATCATGCACAAGAACGTCATTGTCTTGATCGTTCTTGTACCTTTTGTTCTGGCGTACGTATGACTATTCAAGTGAGTCATTAATTAGCTCATGCGTTGACTTTCTGCAGTTCCGGATGTGGAGATATTTGGCTGGCAGCATACCAAGTATGCTTCCACTTTCGTAATGAGGTATCACGGTCTCTGAAGGATGATTTTAGCTCTCTATAGGCAATTACATTCAGGTCGATAAGAACGTTGGATGGGTCGGAGGAATCTCTTTCATTTTCCCTGCTGTGGCCGATGTGGTCATTACTTCTACTATGTTGTTCGGTCTGTGGAGATCACAGAAGATGGGTGTCAGCGAAGAAAGTACTCGAGTCCTTAAGCGAATCTTCTTGATCGCTCTGGAAACCAACTCGTTGACCACTGTAAGTACTGACGGCTGTCTTAGTGCCCGTGGCTCACGTCTCACTGCAGCTTGTGCAATTAGCGGCACTTATATGCTGTCAGTGTCTTATGTACCATTTGGCTCGAGCTGAACTGGCGAGCAGATGTTGCCGCTCCTCCTGCTCATATTGTCTTCGTGGCTTCCTTGCCTCAAATTTACATCGGAACCTTCGTTCTCTGGCTAGTTAGCAGATTGAAAACGCGTGCGATAATTGCTCGTTCTTCCTCCGAAGGAGAGAACGAGTCGAGCAAGAAACCCAACGGTGCAAGATTGACATTCCAGGTCAGTCTGAACTTCTCAACGGGCTTGTTTTCACGTTGATCTCGAGTCAGCCTGCCGGTATTCATGTTTCTACTATCCGATCGATGAGCGTCGATGTTGATAAAGAGGGTCTCCCCGATTCTTCGTACGAATTAGAAGATCTGGAGAACGGAAACAAATCAAGCGTAGTTCGCTTCGATCGAGTTTAGTGCTTGGGCAGCAAGAAAAGGAAGGACATTTGGGTTTGAAAGGGTTTGCAGTCGTATGACTCGTTTGCACTTTGATGAGTATACAATGGAAGCTTGGTATATCATGTGTTAAATCTTTGGTCTGTATCAACATAAGGGTCGAGCTTGTCATATATAGCGAAAACTGCTGCAGTGTCATGATTACGTAAGCAACTTCTCAGAAGAGAATATCAGCAAAACCTCACAAGTTTGACTTGACATTCCTCTTAATACTTGCAGGCTTGCCATCTTCGTACTCAACGGCACTTGCACCACCTACCCAGAGTGATGAATCTTATGTTACGTAAGCATCAAAGCGTGCTTACCTTCGCCTGAATGCTCTTCAAGAGCTTTCATAGCCAGAGCGTCCCTCTCTGCTATTGTGAGCTTTTGCTTCTTGCGTTCTTTCGGCTTGTCCTCCTGCAATTTGGGTGGAAGAACTTCTTTCGTTCGACCTGAAGACGTCGAGAAAGATCGCGAGCATTGTCTCAGACGCATTGCTGCCAGTCTCATGCTCCCCTCCTGTGCTGCGACTGTCTCTACGCCGTTGAGTCGGTTGTTTACGTAAGACAACAGTGTCGGAAATTTATGTCATAGCAGCCGCTTGCCTCCCTTTTGTTCTCACCGTTACCTGGTCTCTCTCTCTCCCTCTCGCATCTGCTGTCCATTGCTTCTCGTTGCCCACAGCAGCTACAACAGCTTCTACAATGGCAAAGCGAGAAATGGAGCATATTCTTATATTGGGCTCTGGCTCGAGTGAGTGACAGTCGATTCATGGCTCCTCTACTTCATCATGAGCAATATACCTGATCTCTTCATGTCACTCTTCAAGTGGGCTCTGGAATGGCCAGTCTGTTCTCCGAAAATGGATCAAACGTGTCCATCTTCGACAAAGACAGCAAAGCTGTTGACTCAGTATTGATTACTACAGCAAAGAACGAAAAGCTCGCAAAAGATCAAGTGAAAGGGTATTCTGATCTCAAGGAATTCCTCAACAGTGGACCTAAAACTCAAAAACAACGCATCATTGTTCTGTCTTTACCTCATGGATCTGTAGTCGATAGCTTGCTCGATGAAATGGAAGGCTTACTGGATAAAGGTGATATCATTATGGATTGTGGAAATGAATGGTGGCAGAGTACTGAAAGAAGACAAGAACGTTGTTCCAAAGACTCTTTTGGAAAAGGTCCGATCCATTGGATGGGATGCGGAGTATCGGGTGGCTATCAAGCTGCTCGTAGAGGGCCCTCTTTCTCCCCTGGAGGCGATAAAGGTTCGTGATGCAAGACAATGACCTATATTGTTGCCCACTAACAGTCTCGGTCAGAAATCTATGACCAAATTGCCCATCTTCTCGAAGCTTGGGCAGTCAAAGACAAGAAAGGCACTCCTTGCGTTCAGTATATAGGAGAAGGAGGCGCAGGACATCTTGTGAAATGCTTGCACAACGGTATCGAACAAGGCGAACTTAGTGCGATTTGTGAAGTCTATACCCTCATGAGACAGACTTTAGAGTTGGAGAATGATGCGATTGGTGATATCTTCGAGAAATGGGACAAGAAGGGTGGATTGAGTGGAAATTACTTGCAGCAGATCGGTTCTCAGATCACTCATTTCAAAGAAGGCGATGGAGTGAAGAACAACAAGGGCATTGTTGATGATATCGAGGACAAGGTGAGAATTTGATCAGTGCACAGTGCAATGTGTTGAATCGCAGGCAGGTCACGCAAGATGCAGACGATTCGGAAGGAACAGGTCGGTTGGGCATGAAGCGTTGAATAAGGCGCTGAATACTGGTTTCTAGGTGTATGGTCGGTTTGGGAAGCTGCTACTCGTCACGTTTCTGCGCCAACACTTGCTTCCGCTCATTTCCTTCGACTTGTTTCCGCCAACCGAGGTGAAAGAGAGAAGACAGTCAAGATGATGAAGTTGCCTCAGCCCAGTAAAGCTCCGTCAAACGTCAACAAGGAAGAATTTGTCGATAAACTGCATGATGCTCTTTATGTTACTATTCTGGTTTCTTTCATCCAAGGACTGAATGTCAGTGCGCATCGGTGATCGTAAGTCGCGTCTAATTAATGTGACAGGTTATCGCAAGAGCGTCCAAAGACAAGAACTGGAACGTCTCGCTCGAAAGATGCATTCAAATTTGGAGAGCAGGTGAATGCATTCGTTCACTTGATTGCGATTCCAATCTAAATGCTTCTTCATAGGCTGTATCATCCAGTCCGATGGTATCGCCGATCTGCTAGAGCACGTCTATCACAAAAACCCTCACTTGATCAATCTCTTGCTGGACGACAGCATCTGCAAAGAAATCGCTCGCTGTTACTCTGCACTGAAAGATGTGGTCACTCTAGCTATCCAAGTTGATGCGGTCATTCCTGCTTTGTCTGCCTCTCTGGAATACATCAAGTCTGTTGGAGGATATGAACTTCCGACCAATTTCGAAGAAACTGAGATGGATTACTTCGGCCATCACAACTATGATCTTCAGAGCGAACATAAGGGAGATCCGGTCAAAGGAGCTCATCATAGTGCGCGGTTTTTGTCCTTGAGTTTGGTGAAATGATCTAACTTGCTTGATTTAGCCGAGTTCAAACCAGCATAGACTGCCAGACATCTGTAAAATAGGTATCATTCATGAATACACGTTTTTCCACTAACCTGATCTGTATTCCATCTAACCGGCTCTCACGTTTTTCCCTTGCCGCTAGCTCACTGTTCTTCTCCTCCTATGTCTGGAATTTCCTCTTGTCTTTTTCTTCTTTCTTTCTCCTCGAGGTATTGCTCTCCCAATATGCAGCCTTCAGAGCAATATATCAAGGCGTCAAGCGTTGCTGGGACTCCCGACATTATTTTGATCTCCTCTGATGGCGCTCGATACCCGGCTCATATAGCTTACTTGAAGACTTCTTCTGGCTTCTTTCGCGATATGGATGAGATTTGTAGTCCGACAAGAAAGGAAGGTGAAGTACCAGAACTGGCAATGCAAGACTTGGCGGAACACCTCATCTTGGTACTTCCATTCTGCTATCCTGTGGAGTCACCGTACCTATTCGACTACGAAATGGACTTTCTTATCGATGCAATTAGGGTCGCAGACAAATATGCAATTGTCAGGGCTGTTGAAGCAATTGGACATAGCTTATGCAGACGGCATATCCCACCAACTCTTTCGCTGCCAAGCTGATGCTGTCGCAATATTCAGGTCGCTTGTCGCTGAAAATGCACCTACGCTGTACACGATCGCCATCGAAGTGCAGCACCGGGTTCTGAAGCAATTCTGTGAGGGTCCGGCATTGGCGCATAAGGATCTTCTGGGCATTATAGAAGATCGTAAGCTCCGCCTGGGGACAGATACAACGCTACAGGTAGTAAGCTGCATAGTGGAAACAGTGACAAGAGACGCTGATGCCAATGCTTCCAGCTTGCTTTAGCGGGCTCAAAAGGCTACATATGCACTCGCGCCGAAATTTACGACAAGTGGACAGCAACAAAGGCAGGTAAATGCGTACACGGATGTGCAGACGCCCGTTGTAGGGTTACTGAATGTTACAGAGAGTATCAGAATAAGCAGGCGGCCGAGACCTGGTTTGCAGAATGCAGTCCCGGGAAAGATGCAATCGCAGCGATTGATCTGTAATAACCTCGTGCAAATCGGTATAGACTACATGCGGGATAATTCCCCTTGTCTCTCTTTCAACCTCTCCCACGCTGCTTCCTCTTCAAATGTACTCTTCGTCTTGCCTAGGAAAGATCGTAATATGCTTCGAGCTTGATAATTCCAGTCCTTCAGCACTAGCTCTCCGTCTTGTTCTCTCGACCCGGTGTTTTCAAGCACATCTACTACATCCTCCACCTCTTGACACGCTTCTAGGAACAGCTTTCTATTGTTTGCCAAATCCGAATCCTGAGCTACACCACATCGATACGCCTTGAGATGATCTTCAACACTGCCTTTGAGATTTCCAGCCCAGCGCAATAATCGAGCGTGAGCCAGAAAGATACGACCATTCGAAGAGAAGCGGGTGAGAAGTACTTGATCGAACAGCTCTTGCACTCTTGCTGCTAAACCCCTTGCATGATCTTCCGCTACAGCCGCTGCAGCATCTTGAGTAACGGCATCGACTAGCCTTTCCAGGACTGGAAGATCCACACAGGCATCTTGGTCTTTCGCTGCTCGCATTTCCACTATTCGCCTTAGTGCTCGACATGCTTCCGAAAACTCGCCAACATCGATAGATATGACCATGTAGTTCTGCCATATCCGCCAGGAATCGTAGCTATAGCGAATAGCTTGCCGTAGACATTGGTACGCAGCACGTTTGCGAGAGTGAGGTAAAGAAGGAGCATCGGAAGGAAGAGCAGAGATCTTGGTTGGCATCGGTTCTTCCTCTTCATCCGAGTCTGTAGTAGCCAAAGGTCGATCATCGTCCTCCTTGTCGACCATACGAAGATGAACGCTAGCCAAGTTGTTCCAGCTTTCGCCGTCCTCATCATCCAGAGCGACACATCGACCAAAAGCCTCTTCTGCGCCAGCCCAAGCGTTCCGCCGCAGCTCGCTACATCCCAAAATATACCATGATCGAATGAATAGAGGATTAATAGCTGTTGCGCGTCTTAGGCATTCCGATGCTTGATCATATTCTCCAGCAGCGAAATGATGACCACCAAGCGACCGCATAGCTCTTGATGACGACTGGCTAGACACTTCCCAGGCTTTTTGATACCACTCTGGCTTCTTTTCCAGATCGCCTAAAGCACACCAAAGTTTCGATTGCCGACTTGCACTCATTTTGGCAGATTCTCTTCCGCTTCGACTCTTCATCACATTCTCACTCTCTTGCATTTTGCCTTCGAGTAGTTCTTTAATGATGGAAATACCCTTTTCTGTTCGACCAGCAGAAGCATAACATTGGACAACATCTTCCCACATTTCCAATCGTTCAAAGATTTCTAAAGCAGACTTGACAACTCCAATATTGAGGTATCGTTTCGCCAACTCTTTCTCCATTTCCCATCGACAAGGTAAAGCGAGATCATGGAAATATCTCAACCTTTCCGAAACAGGTGCGCCAATTTCTTGTAAAGCAGAAGCAGAAGTATCTTCTAATCGCAGTTGATCGACCAGTGATTGGATTTGAAGTACACCTCGTTCGACAGTCCTTGTTCTTTGTGCTTCTAGACGAGATCGCATTAGTAGACCCATTGAGTGAACTGACCAATTTTCAGATTGTTCCAAAACTCTTGCTACAAAAGTTGCTATTTGATTAGTTGTAAGACCATGAGTAGGTGAATCGTTTGCGTGATTAAAGGAAAGAGCTAGGAGAAGGGATTGATCTAATGGATGTAAAGCCGGTTGATGATTCAGGTCTATGGTAGACAGGGCAGGTCTTGAAGATGATTCGGAAGAAAGAGAAGTGAAAGCAGTCTTTTCAAGTAGAGTATCATCGTTCAGCAAGAGTGTCGAGGGCTGATCTTCAGGAGTAGTTTGGCTTGAGGTACCGTTCGTGGCCTTCCTAGATGTCCAGCCAGACCTTTCTCTCCCTCGAGCAAGTACAACCAGTTGTGCCTTCTCGTCTTGCTGAAATTTGGTTCTTTTGCCTAATCTTCCTGTCAATTCGTACTCTAGTCCAGCTTCATGTGCTGCTTGAAGGAAGAGAAGAGCCGATTTGCGTTCTGAAGAAGGAGTATTGACTGAGATAATGCGATGATAGTGACCCAAAAGAAGCGTTTGAGAAGCTATCAGATCTTGTTCTTCTTTCGGAAGACTATCGCGAAAGTGTTCTAAATCGCTTAGCAATTGGTCAGGCAGTAATACAGGGTCATCCAATATCCGCAGATGTACCAGGCAAGTTCTGAGTCGCCAAGATGGTATTGATTTCAGCGACCACGCGACTGAAGATTCAGATTGATCCAGACCCAATAATTGCCGAGCGAGAAGAAGAAATGCAGCATGCCTGGTAAGATGATATACCGGCTCGCCAGATAGACTAAGAGCGAGAACAGAGCTCTCGTTGATCGCTTCTGCCTTATCTTCACTCGCAACGAAGAGAGCAGAAGGTTGCAAATGAACTTCAGGACCAGTCCAATTCGTTTGTACGAAAGCATGCAAGAGTGAAACAGCAACAGAGAGCAATATCAGCTGAAGATCTGAGTTTCTTGTTTCCTTTGGCAAATTTATGCTTGGTGTACCATCTTGTTGTAGTACAAAGAGATTCAAAGCCACAATGACTGGATCAGTCAAGACCTCACCGAACGAGCCTTGCGTAGCTAATTTGGCCAGTCGTTCGCCATCAGACAAGTCTTCCGATAAATTTGCTCTCCAGCTTGATTCGAGTAACGAGAATTCTACCAATTGCAGGCGCTACATACTCGAATTGGGCACTTACGCTGCACGATACGGAAGCTGCTTACCTCTGAGCCGGCACTCGTCGACATGATTTGAGCTTACTAATTTGCAATGTTATCTCGACACGCTCAAGAAAGCAATCTCGGGGCTATTGGCTGCTGTGCTTAGAAATCTGGCCTGTTTGGTCGCCACTGGTCGCTACACTGGTCAAATAACAACTTCCAACCGCAAATTTCATAGGATTGTTTCTGGCCTGCCTGCACTTATGCCTGGATTCGCTGATCTGCCCAATGAAATATTGGATCAAGTGTCCCATTGCTTCGGCGAACGCACAGCATATTATTATCGCACTGAAGCTTCAGAATGGGCCGCTTTATCTCTTGTTTGTCGTTCGTTCTTTCTGTTACAGCAAGACCTGTCATTAGTGTCATTGATCACACGGAACAGGGCGCTTCCGTCTGTATGCACTTCGGGGCCTGTAAAAATACATTACAGCTGGACAGCTCGCTGATGGCAGATTAGCGAATACTCTGGCAAGTTCTGCTCATGGGCAATTCGTGCAGGAAGTCAAGTGGGAGATTGAGTTCAGGATTTGGCATGATGTTTACTCCGCGGCTGATCTTCTGTCGGCTGTATACCGAACATTCGCTTGCCTTGTCTGGTGTCCAAACATTAATGATCTTTCGCTCGCGATGGGTTCAATTTCTGGCAGCTCTCGAACGACGAATGCAAACCTGCAGTCATATGATGATGGCGAATGTCCATCGCTCTTGGGCTGTATGCCATGCAATCTGCCCTTTCGCAACAGTCTGCGTCGTTTCAGCTTCTCAGCCGAGCAATCAATGAACTTTGGCGAAGACTCTTGGCCTTTCATCATGTACTTCTTGCATAGCCCCAACCTTCAAGTAGTTCGCTTCCCTTATCTCATGAGTTTTCCCTTCCTGGAAGCGCCCGCACAACGTATGGCGAACAGCGTAAAGAAGCTCTACATGCGATATCTGCAAGGCCAAGGCGACTTTTATTTCTTACAAGAGTCGACCAGCGTTACCTTTTTCGATCTCGACTGCCACCAAGAGGATGTTGATTTTGAAAACGGAAACGTGGAAGATTTTCCCTGGTTCTTCAGATATCTCTGCCATGATCGGCCTCAACTCTATATAACCAGATTGAAAGTCGTTGACATTGTCCTGAGCGAAAACCTATCGGGCCGAAGCATGAATTTTTACTTTCCCTCTTTGCGGCACCTGTGTATAGGCATCTCCCAGATCGACACGGGAACAACAACCGCTTTTCAACAGCTCGAAAGACATCTATCTAACCTCTTCAGCGAGATTTGCCCGTCTCTGTATACTCTGCAATTGATCAACTCGCAAGATTACACAACAATGCCTGCAGAGCCAATTTCCAATCACCTTCAACCGTTGGTGTCGATCTTCTCATGCAAACTCCCTCGCCTCAATAGCTTCATATATCGCAGCCAAATTTTCAGCTGATACGGATCTGAAGTCGCTCGTATTGGTTTACATTTCGCTTTGTGTGAAAGCGCAGGGATTGAGGAGGTCTATCAAGCGATGAGAGAAGGATTTATCTGGTTGGCTAGGCAGGCTCGGATTGGACTGTGCTTGTCACTCGAGTTTGATTCAGCTGGGGACTTGGGACAACTGGAAAAAATTAGCAAGCTCAAAAGCTTCACTAGTGTTGGCGATGGTCGCATACAGGTCAAGACTGGCGACCGATACCCCTACCGACAACAAGACACGATCGCTAACGATCAGACGTGGTGGGAAGCAAATGTGAACAGATCAAGTGGATGGCTTTCACCTTACCTACTTGAAGCTGACTGCCGGGATTGTGTAGTGGTCATTGAAGTGTAGGAGTGGACAAAGGCAAGCAGGCAGACCTTGGTTTGCGATTAGCCGAGGCGCGCAGTGGTTGCTTTCGTAGACTTGAAGATCAGCGCGAAAGAGAAGAAGGTACGGCGTCAAGTAGACGCTAGTAGAAGGGCGACGTAGCCATTCGATTACATGCATACTGTAATCACTATAACATTATCCAACTGCCCCAGTCCTCACTATACTATACAATGCAAAAGCGTTCCGTCAAAGTGTATTATTCGTTCGCCTAGCATGAGAGATAGGGAGACTGAATTGGATGAGTGGTAATTCCTGCTGCCGAAATAGGTTGAGATTGATAGGGTCGAAATAGTCTTCAGCTGAGGCACTGTGTAATCACAGGCAACTTGAGCTCTGCCTTGTCAAATCCATCCTAGTCCTCAGCAGACATCCCTCGCTTGGGGGCTGCCTTCGGATAACTCTGTCCTTTCACACCCGAGAGTGCTAATCAAGACAGAGCCGAAAAGGTAACATGGATCGGAGGGGGCTGTCGATACCGAAAGCGATGAGCTGAGAGCTGAATGATCGATGCAGGGAGGTTGAGAGGATAAGAAGTGAAAGAGCGAAATTGCAAAGGTCATTCGAGATCGAATCTAAATACAGTTTGGAACCAATGAAATCAAGCCAGACAGGAAGAAAATTGCAACGGAAATCGAGTGAATGAGAGACAGGGAAGAAAGACAGCCATGACAAAGCGCGCTGTTTGTCGTACCTGATTTGTCCGTTTCGATGGCAACATTTTTGAAAGCCAAGAAAGAAGTCTGAGGAAGAGGAAAGTCAGCAATGTTACTATACAGGAATGCGGCCAGAGTATTGAAGTGCTTCGAGGTCCATACAAACGAGAGACCTTCTCAACATCCAAGTCTTGTCTGATCCAAAACAACACTACCCTGACAAGCCATGGCATGAACGAGCCCATTCGACCTCGATCGTCCTCCATAAACAGCTGTAGCAGGTCTGATGATCGCTCCATTACCGACATAGTGAACTTCCCATTCGATTCCAGATCCTGCGAGTTGAGCAGAAAGTTCAGTAATCTGCCTGTCCCTTCTTTCTCTGTTTCTCTGGACATCGATGGTGCTTCGAAGGATGGTAAAGTATGTTCCGGACTCGCGCAATGCATCTTGTGGCAATTTGTTTGAGATACGAGTGGAAGAAAATCGGCCTCTTTTGCACAATCGACGCAACCCAATAAATTCGAATCTTTATACCCTGTATGCAAGATGAAGCGTAGTAAGCTACTTGAAAGAATACACGCTACTTGGAAGAATACAAGCAAGACTAGAAGTGACGACACATACAGATCAACTGGGAATGAGGACATTTATCCAACAAAGACACCTTCTTGCCGTGCTTTGCGATCCTCCCTTTCCTGCTTAGCTCATCCTTCTCGTAACAATAAGCGACAATGCCTGATGAGCTTTGTTCTGTCTTCTTCCTATTCGTTGATCTATTTTGGCGCTTTGATCCTCGAGCGGGAGCAACGTACTGATGAATTGTACAACTTCGCCTGACTTTCCATACATTGACCAACTTATGAGTTGCAGGATCATGTACCGGCTTCTCTCGCTCCTCTTGCTCCTTCGGCTCATCTGCTACGGTCTTGCTTAATGCCATTAGATTTTACCTAAAATCTGATAGACCGTGAAACTTACTTCCACAAAAGTACGAAATCGAGGCACAAAAGCTGGAGCATCAGGATTCATGTCGATTGATCGTAGAAGAGAGAAAAGAGAGGACAAAAGAAAATTTCATTTGCGCACGGATATTGACGTAAATGTGTGGTAAAAGATCAGAAGGATAACATAGAGGAGAGGACAGGATATTTGGTTGATAAAATGTCATACATTTTACAAGATCCTACTGTGGGAGAAATGCGTATACATAGAAAGGGCGCCAAACAGTTGAAAAGTCTATCGTGCGTCAAATTGCATCTGTCAAGCAATATCAGTAAAGGTTAGTAGTTGCAGTCGTGTTCGCATACCACTGTGAGCCATGGAATTCAGAGACATCAGTCGACGACACTGATGTTCCGAGAATTCCACACTCACATCGTTTCGCCCTCTTCTTGTACATGATCCTACATCCACACTCTAAGCATCTAATAGCAGCTTTCGCAGCGATCTCATTATCAGCTCCACAATCTGTTCGTATGTATATGATGCTTAAGCACAAAATTGTGAAAGGGCACATAATCAACGAACCTGCACACTGATACTTGGGTTTTCCTTCATCCCTTTGAAATGGTTGAGATGGTCCTGAAGCGGATTGGGCGGCTCCTCCATAAAGTGGTTGAGTTTCCATGGATTTTCAAGATTTGCTTCCCTCGAGTCGGACTATGATGACTGTGAAAGAGCTCTGTTCTCATAAAGAGAAAGATTAAGCAACCTATATGCAGCTGATTCTCCTTCACGAACAGGTATATGTTGAGGCAGATGACTGTCTGAGGAAGAGAGTTGCGAAATTGTGAACTGGAAGGAAGTCAAGTGACCAGTCTCGAAACTCGTGTAGTATGTGTAGATTACAAATGTATAAAGTAGCAGAAAAGCAGCGCGACGGGTAATGCTACAAAAACCAAACCGGCACTGACAAAAATTCATGTCTCTCTTGCTCTTCATCTCAATGAAACCAGGGTGGAAAGCTAGGCAGCAATCACATAGCCAAGGTAGCTTGCAGTTGCCGTAGTTCTTCTTCCTCGTCTTCTTCTTCCTGCGATCTCGTTGGCGGTGCTCGTTCTGTTCGTTCAACAAACCAGGCATCAGCATTAAGCGGATGATCCTGACAGTAGCACGAACGTCTGTCTTCCATCCTCCCTGGTGAATGCACAGGTACAGCATGAGCTCCAGCCAATTCGCCTTCCAGTTGTTCTTGTTCCAATTCATCCAATTCCGCTTTTAATTCATCCTCGTCCACATCAACACCCATTCCCGCTGGTGGATTAGAGATGGCTTCGGAGATCTCATTTGTGAGCTGCATCTGTTCTTGAATAGATTCCATAGTAGCATCGACTTTGTTGATATCGCTGTACGATTCAGTCCTATCAGAACAAGACAAGACTTGTGATGATCGAGAAGACGCACAGTTTGCCATGAATCGACTTGAGCACAGAGGCACCTTCTTTCATTACATTCAGGTGTTCCAAGTTCATGTTAGCTGATTCGATAGCGTTAATCTGTGCAGAGAGAAAGGCAGCTGATCAGAGATATACACTGATAGCCTCAGCCTCTACCGCGCACCTGAGCCTCCAATGTCAATCGTTGACCGGAGAACTTCTCCAAGTCATTCTCATACATCTTGCGTTGCCTCAAAGCAGAAAGTGCCGCTATCATACACCCATCTTAGCTTGGGTACACTAGGACTGGTCAATGTATAGATGGAAGAACTAACCCTTCTTGTTCGTAGTAGCGTTATTCCTAGCTTTAGTGGTCTCCTCTTGAATCCTTCGGTTCAGGTGCTCCTCCTTCTTCTCCAGCATGAGCAGATGACCTCGCATGTTGATGATAGTCTCTTTGGCTCGATCCCGTCCTCCTGATCCGCTGCTACCACTTCCCCCTTTACCGAAAGCCCACGACATCCATGAACTCATTGTACAGGCTGGCCTTGCGCAAATTAATTGAGGTTCTCCCTGTAACTAGGTGTGTATGCCGCTCTATTGGATGGGTAGCAGCTATCGAAAGATAAGTCAAGTCGCGGTCAAGACGAACATTCGTGGCTGAAAGCAACAATCTTTGTAGTCGTCGGGAAACAAGTCTGTCTACAGCTTTGGGAGACTCTATATAGTTGCGCTATCTATGCCCAATCATCTTCTCGCAGTTTCAGCTTCACAGCTTAAAGATAGCGAAAGTTGAAACTCACCTAAATTCATCATATTACCTGCTTCGCTGATTACTTTCCCTCTGCCTCTACCTAATCCATATACTTCTTTTTTGACCATACTCTCCACTTCATCAGCGACTGAGGTAACCTATGAGCCTTTTCTTCTCTGCCTATTGCGAATGACCTTACTAGCTAAACAACTTGTCAGACCAGGCGATTCGAAGCCTAAAAGGTTGATGAATCCAGGAGCAGCATGATTGATTTCAAAATCCGCAGCTTCTTCTCCTTCTTTGTTCAACTTAGGTCTGATTCCCGCGTCTGTTTTTTGAGTCTTTAGCTATGATGCTTCCCCTTCCGCGAAGTAAGTGACTCACAATCTACTGCAAACCCTTCTCTTTCTAAACCAGGTAGATAATCCTTGACAGCATCACAAATCAAATCCAATCTTCCTTCATCCACTTCCAACTGAGATTTCCACCAATCTTCCTCGGCTCCTTCAGGTGGATACAACCATTGTACATCTGGACCAAATCGGATCTCATCTTTGAGACTCATTGTGAGATGAGTACCTAATCCAGCGAAAGATGGTGATGGACAAGGATAAATGAGGTGTTTGACTGATTTCACTCCTGGTCCTCGATAAGAGAAGTAGGAACCTTTGCAGTAATGGAGAGTTCTTTGTGCTGAGAGTGGTAAGATTTGGTTGATCACATTAGCCGCACTGTCACACGGCATCAGACTTGATTACGGATGCAAAGGAGAGACTGACTTGAGACCAGCAGCATTTACTACGCATTTTGCTAGTACGCTGCTTCTTTCACCATTACTTTCAGTCTGAACAACCCAACCTTCTTCGCTTCCATCCCCTTTCTTACTAGCTCCAGTACTTTCCATTCTATCAATCCTAACCACTCTTGTACCGTAAACCAATTCTCCCTGTCCAGTAGCTGTAATATCTCTTTCCAGACTTTGCATCAAAGCATGGGAATCCATTATTCCAGTAGTGGGTGAAAAGACTGCGCCTATCACATGTTCATTCAAATCCGGTTCCATTTGTCTTGCTTCTTGACCTGATAAATATTGCAAAGGTACAGGTCCACCGATCTCTTTAGGTAAAGCAGAACAGTATGCTTGAAGTTTCTCTAAATGAATTTGCTGAGCAGGAGTAGTAGCGACAATGAGTTTGCCTTTCTTTGCAAAAGAAATAGAATTCGCTTCTAGATAGGAATAGAGCTTCTTCCGACCAGTAATACATAATCTGGTTTTGAGAGAAGAGAGTCCATAGTAAAGACCAGCATGGATTACCTAATCAAAGAAATTGAGTTGAGACAAGAAGTCCAGAGAGAGGAAGAACACACACTTCACTATTCCGAGAGCTACAACCGAATCAGTAAGAGAAGACCTGAGAATCGACACCGAGCTGACCTAGTCTCCATACCAGGAAACTCATTTCTAATAATGCAAGTCAATCTATAGACTGAGATCAGCTCAAGTAGCAAGCGCACCGCTCGACGAGGAAGGTTGTCCGGTTATGCAGCTTCGCAAGACTCCTCGCAACAGCAAGACCAATGCATCCAGCTCCAATGACCAAATTATCTATTCTGATTTCTGGCGCCAAGTAAGGGAAGCGCTGTCTCAGCAGCTGGGCCATCTGAGTTGTGGTGTGGTACTCTGTACTGCTATGGCTTCATCATGAAATTGAAGCAAGTAGATGTACTTCCGATGGTCGAAGGCAAGTAAGCTGGAGAATCAGAACTGACTCCATCGATTGCAAGGATAATGTACAAAGCTATATGTATACATACAATGGATATTCGACATTCTCCTTACTTCAACCTACGTCCTTTCCGCTTTAACTACTTAATAATCCGTTGATGATGATGATGCTGTGATTTGTGTTTTGCGCGAGAATTGGCGAATGAAGTCCAAGATATCATTGAAAGAGTAAGGCTTGACCTGCGCAGTAGTGTAAGCATCACACACGAAAACAGCTAGTGAACCTTACCAAGCATTTATCCATGCCCGATGAGACTGCTAATTCAACCTGAGCTGGTCTAGCGTTACCTGTGACTCCACTATGACATATAATAAGCAACTGTAAATGTAGGAAAAGGGTCGTATGTCTTACCAGACAGGCAGATGCCTATTGCTCCCTTGCGATGTTTCAAGCTCTCGAAGTTCTTTGATGGTCTCGAGTCCATCTTTGAGTGGCATTCTAGCAGTCATGGATCAGAATTTAGAAGATTGCTGAGCCAACACTACTCACTCGACATCTAGAAAGACGACCGCCAGACCAGGATTTGAGGCAATAGCTGCGAGCGCTTCCTAGAGAATTACTCTGATCAGAACCACGCTCTCAACAGCTCCAGAAAACTAACGAAGCCATTAGCTGCTGTTGAGGTCCGAAAGCCTTTCTTTTCTAATTGGCGCTTCAGCAGTTTCTGTGATATTGGGTTATCCTCTACGACCTGTGAAGCGAAACCTGCTCATCAGACAATTCTGCTTCTCCTAGGCTCCGATGCGTACCAATACGTGCGGGGAAGTCTGTACACTATTCGTACTTGTATTCGAGTCTGTGCTGTTGGCGGATGATCTTCTCTTGCTCATTATATTTGTCGGTATAGGCGAAAGCATTTTCGGCGACCTTTGCCTCCGTTCATGCGCTTGCTGCCGCCTCTGGAGTTCTGCTTGAATGTTTGCTGGATCCCCTTGCCGAACCGCTATGAAAAAGGAGAAAGTCGACCCTTTGCCTAACGTTGATACTACTTTGATTTCGCCATTCTGTAACTGGCACAGCTTGCGGCACTACAACCATGACATTAGACTAGTGCACACAGCTTGCGCAGTCGAGCTTACGAGATACAGGCCGAGACCCTGTTGATTGTATGTCAGCAAAGATCGGGAAGTTAAGAGCACTGCAACTGACACTGCCGTAATTCTTGCGACCAGTAGTGTTGAATCTAGTGAACAGCCCTGGAAGATTATCATCAATATAGGTAGACTAGTAATGGCGAGCTAAGCGAACCATTGATATCCTCAGCACTGTTGCACACATCCTTAAGCATCATATGCAGCAATAGGTAAAAAAATCCACCTCATCCCTGGACCTGTATCTTCCACCGATACTACAAGCCAAAGCGCGTCACTAGGCTGAGGTGTTGTTAATCTCGGTCCGAAGTCTGGCTTGATCTTGGTCAATTGAACTCGCAAAGAGCAGTCTCGAGGTGCTTCGCTTGTCTCCAGGAAGCGCAAAGAATTCGAAAGAAGATTTACGATGATCTGATTGAGTCTTGTAGGATCGGCTCTTATACACACTTGTTCGTCGGTATCTTCCCAGATGACGTTGAGATTGATATCGCCTGCTCTTGCTTGGACTTCATAGACTGAAATGATGTTCTCAATTTCGACAACCAGAGAAATGTCGACCGGCTTAATTGCCAAAAGACCGTCATGAAGTTTTGATGTAGACAGTATATCGGATGCAATCACACTTTGATGCCTTGCGGCTAGCGAAATGGATGTAGCCACTTCAAGCGATTCCTCAACTAGATTTGCAAACAATCAGCCTTCAGAACGCCAGATCGAATTCTATCCCTCACTTTCACTCTGACATTCACTAAGGGAGTGTTGCATCTCAAGTCCTTCAAGTTCGGTCAGGTGCTCCAGACAAGTATGAAGTTGCTTGTGCATGTTCTGAAGGTTGCCTAAACAGGTATTGAGTAGCTGCACCCCTTGAACGATGCAAGATATTGGATTTCTGATCTCGTGATGTACCAAGTCCTGTTATGACCGGACATTGAGCGTAAACTTCTTTCAATGACCTGATCGGGACTGACAACAAAGGCTTCTTGCTCTTTCCTCGCTCTGATAGCTACATCCGCTCTCTCCTTTTGTTCTTCCACTACTTTCAACGATTGCATTTGAACCTCTTTCGTCCTTTGCTGAACAAGCGTTTCCAACCTCGCTAAACTTCGCTTGTCTGCTTCTTGGGCTTGAGCAGCAAGCAAAGCACTGTCGATCCTTCGACATATCGATACGATGAAATCAGCATAAGGGGAGTTGAACGAAACTCTTCTGTTAATTGCCGCTACCAATATTGATCTTGGTAAATTGCCAGCTAGAGAAATGGCACATATTACCCAATGCGTAGGTTTATCTGGCCAACCTCGACCAGTGAGATCGGAAACTTTGTCTTCATTGAAATGGATCTCTAGTACTTGATCTGGTTTGAGCAGAATATCTTTCATTGGCCAAATGCAGTTTGATTCTTGCTCGAGATTTAAGGTAATGTCTTCAGGTGCCAGCGAATGTTCGAGAGGTATACCCAATAGACCGCTGCGGTGCAACTTTATGTCATTAACATTGACAGGATCTTGCTCAACCGAATACACAGCGAAATACGGTATATCGAGAGGTAATGTTCCGAGAGCGGTGACGGTAGATTGAAAGACTGCCTCGGTTGATGGACTGTTTGTTACACTTGTGCCTAACGCTCGTAAAGCTGCATATCGGCGATAAGCGAATGCTTCATCTGATTTGTTGACGACTATATTGTGTAGACCGATAATAGCTCCAGAATCGCCGGCAATAGGTATGAAAGACCAATCGACCACAACTTAGAAAATCACAATATAAGCTGCCCAGTTCACTCTCGAAGTCATTCCCAATTGCTTACGTTCTTGTAGAACATTGTTTCGAGCTATATCGACCAAGAAGGTCGTGTCCTTTGTCAAAACGGTTTTACCAGAGAAAGCGACTTCCATCACTTGTTTGACCGGTCCAGCAACTTCTGCCCAAATATCGGTCAAGCCTTTACCCATAGCCCATTCTTGTTTCTTGCCCAAAATATCTCTATATTTTACATTATGGATCATGACGGCGTCGTCACAAGTACCACCAGATTGAGGTAAGAGCCACTGTTATTCGCGCATTGTCATGTTTTAAGGTTTTCGGTGACAATTAGAAGAGGGGGGAAAACTGACAGTGCACGCAGGCCATTGAAGAGATAAGCAAAGGAAAGCAGCATTTCTCATAGCTGGATGCCATTTACATAGTCTGCCCAAGCTTGTTTGACTCCAGTCTACTGCCAGAAAGGTTTCTCTTTCAGTTAGGAAGTTGCTGTATTTGTCCATCAAGGCTTTAACTGGTAGGACTCGCTGATTGCAACGAAGAACAAAGTATTCCGACATTTCTGTAATGTACCAAGTCTGCCCGCTAAGCGAGATTGAAGTAAAGTTGTTGCTGCATAGTTGTGACCTGAGATCGTAGAGATCGGCCATAGAGAAATGGACATCGCTGGTTTCAGCAGCTGTGTTCCTCCAAGTATCGACAGAAGAGAGCAGGGCTTCATGGATTCGCAATATTTCTCGACTAACAAGCAAATAGAGTTCGGGCAAACGGTTCAAGTACTCAACCAAGGAGAGCGCCTGGGCTGGCACAGTAGTCGACATTTACTCAGCGGATCTGCTTGGGTATCATAGACACTGGTCATACACGAAGCCCGAAGCCTTCGTCCTGGTGCAAGACGGGACCATTTTAGTAATTGAAAGATTTGGGAAACTTCATGCGCATGTAGGTACAATTACACTCGATGCTATCTACTTGTACAGGGAACAGTCCAGCATTCTCATACTCGCGTCCTTTTGGTGTCCGACCCTGGTCCATACCGTTGTCTCGAATCCATGTCTTCTCGCCTTCTCTTTCGTTCCTGGTCTTCTTTCATCAATTGCTCTACTGCAGTAAGAGAATGTTGTGCCGTCTTTTTCTCAACAGCTGGTGCTTTAGATGCTTTCAGAGGATTCGCCTTCAGTGGGTTCGCTTTCTTGAAAGCATTGATCTTGATGGGCGCAGGAGCAATAGTCGCCGGTATAGGCTCAGCTGAAGTGGAGGCAACGGGTTGAGCATCTTCCGTTTTGACTGAAGGCGGTGGTGAATCTTTCTTGAGGCCAATAGAAATACTAATCGGTCCAACAGGCTTCTTCTCTTCCTGCTTTCCTTCACTCGACGCTTCATCCGAACCACTTCCACTGCCCCCTTGCTGCTGTTCTTTCATTCTTGCATTCTTCTCTTCCTCCAAGATCCGAGCTCTTTCAATCTGTTCAGCAATATGTTTTCTTTGTCTTTGTTCATCATCCATATCTTGTCTTTCTTTCACTTGAGAAGAAGCTTGTTTCGACAAAGCTTGGGGAGAATTATCGATCCAAGAGATGAAGAAACCCTTTTCCGTTTCGTCAACGTGAACGATACCAGCTCTACCCAGGAACTTGATGAATTCGGTAAGAGAGACCCAGCGTGTGGACTGTATGAGCATCAGCATAGATCAGTAAGGAATAGCAAGATGAGACATACGTTCATGTGCAAATGATCTTTGTCTTGAATGTATTCTTGATAGACTTGATTCGCTCGAACACGTTTTGTGCCCCATCTGCAAGATATCAGGTCCAAAGTAAGTATGGGATATACTAACAATCTGACTGTGACTTGCCTTCGCGATAATAGAATCAAGAACTCCCTTTGGAATTGAGTTGAATAATCACTGATATGCTTGCCAGCGCTTTCACCAACAACAAGCATTTGTCTCAAATGCGATTCGGACATCTGTCGTGATCAGCGCAATCGTTCAGCTGAGATACAGCAAACGGAAAGCGTTGACTGACCATATGACATTTGAACCCATTATCATCCCTGCATTGCTTTTCACAGACTTGACAGTACCACTTGAGCTTCTGTAGACCTTTACTCTTCATCTTGTTGGCCAGATGTTTGGCTGATCCTTTCTCGGCTTTTGGCATCTTGGGAGAGCGTTAATACGAGGGGATATATATTTGATTTGGGGGATATGTAGAGCTGGACTCGACAGAGCGGGTATTTGCAGAGACCTAGCTGGAATGATGGTTCGAAGCAAGAGGGATTCGTCTGACAAAGCGACCCGTCCTTGACTTGCCACAGTGTTCTGAGCGTGTACTAACGGTAGCGCAATGGACAGGACACCAAGGATCTCGTCGAGGCCTATGCGCTGCTGCAATGTACAGACTAGAAGTAGCTCCTCAAAATCTGTCTCGATGCTCATCCACCCGCTTTACTGGAATTGCGGATGTCTGTTATGCTTCACTTTGCATCTACATTTACTGCAGCGCTATCTCATTGTTGTCTGAAATTGCAGTAATCTATCGAAACATCTTGCTTCTTTGCTGCGGGCGTTCTTATGTTATTTTTGCTCTCCTTCCTGCGCCTAGTCAGTCTTCTGCTAAGCATCTCGTGCAGCAGTCTGATATGAGCGCAAGATTGCTGCCATGCGAAATCTGGTTTCGCATCTTGGAGTTGACTTTGGCGCGACCGTCTGATCACAAACGTACGAGGGAAACGCTTCAATGGCTACAAGGGTTGTGTCTATAGAATTCCGAGCTCAGACTAGCCAGGTGTGTGCTTGCTTTGCTGTAGCGGTTGACTGGCTGATACTGGAAGCTATACGCGCAGCCGAGGTCTAATCTACAAGGTCACCGGTCGCTGTACACTACTCACTATTAGCAGCATCAGAAACTTTCATCTCATAAATCAAGCTCTGCCGCAAGTATCCGCGTCCATCCGACACTTAGTTTTTGCCAATTTGTCATCGAAAGCAGAATCGAGAAAAAGCAAGGCAGTTTCGTCGAATATATCTAGCAGCTCACACAACAAGCTACTCTCTTTCTCAGACATCATTAAATCTCTTTCCGGTTTGAAAACGTTAGTCATTAGTGGAGGAACTTGCGCAGACGCGGTTCAAGCTATCTTCTCTTCACCGTCTCAAACTACTCTTGAATATCTCAGGTGTCATTATTCCAGTCAGCAGCAAGTGTCAGATCTCAGGTTAGCACTTCGGCAGTTGTCTACTTTGCCTACCCTGCGACATCTCGCATTTTCTGCTGCAACAATTGCCTCTACGCAGAGCTATAGTATAAGGCAGTTCCCAGAAAAATTGGGAGTCTTTGAAGAAAATGATGGGTTGAAAACCTTTATGCTTCGCGAGACCTGGTCGCAGGCAATTATCGAAGCAGTACAAGCTCTGCCTGCAAGCGTAGAAGATTTACGACTGCATCTCAAAGACCTGAGCGAAAACGCAAGCAGATGTTTTGAGAAGATTGGTAGACGCCTCAAGCGCTTCGATCTAGTTTTGTTGGGTAAGCCCCTTATTGAAGTATTTACGACTCACATGCTGACATAACTTTGTGTAGAAGATCACAACAATACTTCCACACCGACAAGCCGTGACCTTTCTATTTTGCTCAACCAATTACAGCAACTGCAGACCCTCACTTTAGGCGGAAGCATAGCATGGGAAACAATCAATCATCTCCCGGCATCTTTAGTCACTCTCAACCTACTTCGCGTTCCCGTTGGTATTCAACATTCTCGCTTCAAGACCTCCCGAACCTTCTTCAACTTCTTTTCTTATCTCGTTGAATCTTTGGTCGCACTGGAAGATATGCTGCCTCATCTCAAGGCAATACGGTTCTCTTTCTCTGTACAAGTCTTATCTGATCAATTGGCCAGCAGCAAGATCAAATTCATTACTGCAGATGGAGAAAGACAGCCTATGGATTTTGCTAGCTGAAGACTTCGAGAAGAATGTGAAGCTGCTCAAAGAACAATGTCAACTCAGGGATGTGAGCTTGAACATGAAGACTACTGAGGTGAAGCGGATGGTGAGAAAGGCTTTGGCGAAGGAACTACGAGCAGAAGAAGAGCGTCCAGCACAGTTGAGAGACGTAAAGGATGCGGAGGCTTTCGATGTATGGCTGTTGCGAGACGAGTTGCTTTAGGTTAGTCCTTCATATATCGCTTTCACTCTAACCAGCTCATTTTTCGCAGCATACGCGTCTTGTTACATTGATGCGTTGAAAGAAGCAGCTTCTCGAGGTGTTGCAGTATCTGTTGGGTCCTTGATCGGTCAGTGCAGAATCCTGGTCCTTGAGGTCATGTAAGCGGGAAGCCGTCAAAGCATGCAGACTCTTTCGCTCTCCTTCTTTATTCTGACCATCACTGACTTTAGCTCTCGCATATTGTATACCAACACACGCGTAATACTGTCCTTCATCAGCTGTCCAACTCTATCTTGCTTTCATTACCCCGCGTTTTCCGACGATGTCCAAGATCACCTTAGCTGATTATTTGTATGCCACTCGGTCTATGGTGATGCTAGACGTACTGAATTGAACACCATAGCCTGGCACGTCTCGCCGAATTAGGTGTCGAATGCATGTAAGCTGCTCCTCGTCTTCGAACGGTTCGCCTGGCCCTCAATGTTTGTGCAAGTTTCGGGGTTCCTGGTGACTTCAGTGAGTAATTATCCTCAATGCTGGAGCCTAAGCTGATGACATGCCACAGATCTGCCATTCCTCGACACTTTGTTGGCGCATCCAACAATCAAATGGATTGGCTGCTGGTATGCTCGCTCTCTCCATGTGTAGACCACAGCACTAATAATTGTACTAGCAATGAGCTGAACGCTGCTTATGCTGGTCAGCTGACATTCGTCTTCATGCATCAACTTGTTTTGATTGCTTCTTGTCTCTCGCAATAGCTGACGGCTATGCTCGTTCTTCTGGTCTTCCCGGTGTCCTCCTCACGACTTTTGGCGTAGGTTAGTGAATGTCTTCACCTCATACTGATCAGAAACAAGCTCAACATTCCCACTGCTCGTAGGCGAACTTTCAGCTATTAATGGCATTGCGGGCAGCTACAGCGAAAGAATTCCTATCGTTCATTTGGTTGGCGTGCCCAGTACAAAACTACAAGCTAAGGAACTTATGCTGCACCACACGCTTGGAAATGGAAGGTGCGTTGAATCGCCCATGCTGTTGTACTCTCGCTGAAGAAGTACCCAGATTCGATGAGATGACCGCTATGAACAGTCATGTATCTGTTGCCCAAGCTATCTTGACTTCAGTAGACGACAACAGCGGAAGGACTGCTGCTCAAGAAATTGATCGCGTGCTAACCTTATGCATTGGTCGATCAAGACCTGTATATATTACAATTCCAACAGATCTCATCTTTGCTGAAACCGATCCTACACCTCTGAAGAAGAAGTTTGATCTGCAAACTATCAAGACTACTGTGCGAGAAGAAAGCACAGATGCTGAAGTATGTTCATCATTCGTCTATATGCCCTGTTGTTGACATCTATCTTAGTTTATTCAACATGTTCTATTTTCTATTGTCGAAATGTACACCAAGAGCAACAATCCAGTCATCTTGGTTGACGTTGGAGCAATTCGTTTCTCTTTGAGGAGTCTTATCGAGGAACTGGTCGAAGCAACTGGACTCCCTTTCTTCTCAACACCGATGGGCAAAGGAGCGCTAGATGAAGATCACCCCAATTTCAGCGGCGTTTACTTTGGCAGCGTTTCTCAGAAAGAAGTTCAAGAGCGCTTTGAAAGTTCTGACTTTGTCTTGATTATTGGGGGTCTGAAGACTGGTAAGTCATCTTCAGCTTCTGGGTTGTCACTGCTAATGATGGCCTAGATTTCAATACTGGCTCCTTCGTTAGTACCTCACTCAAAGACCTTCGAAAGTCTGGTTGATCCCATTGCAGAGTTACACGGTACCTGTAGATCAGACTGTTGAACTTCACAGCGACCACATCAAGGTCCAATGTGAGTTGATTTGCTTCTTCACCTGTTTCTGCCGTTTATCAGTGTTGATAGATGCCTCTTACCCTGCTCTTTCGTATCACATCATTCTCCCGCGCCTGATCGAAGCTCTGTCGAAAGTAGAACCAAAGAAACGGATGGACCCTGCCAAAGCGATATCGAGATCTAAAGTCGTCAGTGGACCAGCGAACGAGATGGTTCAGCAAGATGCTTTCTGGGCTGCTGTGTCGAGCTTCTTTAAAGACGGAGTAAGCTTTCACGTGATCGATTTTTTACAAACCTTGCTAACTTTCTTCTTTTGGGCAGGACATCGTAAGCTGTCATTAACCGGTATGTACCTATCTGACTTGAAGATAGATTATGGCCGATGCCGGGACTTGCTCGTTTGGTAATTGATAGATTCGTAATACGGGCGAAAGTCAGCTAATGCCTGATCTGCCAGGCATCATCGATGCAAAACTCGCTCGTAATGCAGTGTTAGGCTCTCAAGTGCTATGGGTGAGCACTGAGTCCTGCTATTGAGGTTCATGCTCAAATTTGAACAGGGTTCGATTGGCTTCGCTGGCGGTGCTGTATGGCACTTGGCTGAGCGATGATGTATGAAGCTCATGGCGATTTCTAGATACTGGGAGCTTCTTTCGCTGCAAAGAAGCGCAATCGTCGATGTATACTATTTACTGGAGAAGGTGAACAGAGATTCTCCTTGGTCCTGCTCAAGCTGAAGCTGGTTGTGCAGGCGCATGGCAAGAGACTATTCAAGATTTATCTACTATCATCAGGCTGGGACTGACTCCTATTCTCTTCGTCATTAATAATAAGGCAGGCTCTGCGGCTACCAGTGCGAATATAGATCAAGAACTAATGGTCAATCCAGGGCTATACTGTCGAGCGTCTCATTCGTGGACCAACACAGCCGTATAATGATGTCCCTCAATGGGAATGGCAGCTCGCTTTACGCTTTATGGGCGCTCGAGAGGGCCAGTACAAGTCTTACTCCATCGAAACTGCTGGACAGCTTCAAGATCTGCT
The DNA here is from genome assembly GCA_039545335.1 of Kondoa subrosea. NCBI lineage: Eukaryota > Fungi > Basidiomycota > Agaricostilbomycetes > Agaricostilbales > Kondoaceae > Kondoa > Kondoa subrosea. The sequence continues at coordinate 639,840 of BCIN01000005.1, forward strand.
CAATAATGAAGAGTTTGGTAAGGCTAATGTGATTCAGCTGGTCGAGGTGCACATGGAGAAACAAGATGCACCTCGAGCATTACGGATTCAAGCTGCTTTGGTGCGTCTGTTGAGTCCATACACAGCTAGGACTGAAATGTGTGCAGGTTTCGAAGGCCAACACAGGAGGCAAGTGATTAGTTACCTCCTATTGGAGTGATAATGCGTGTCGCAAGTTTCAAATCTCGTTCTGTATTATTCCATCATCACATGATGGTGCACTTGTCTACACTGTCAATCGTGGGCTACTCATGCTTTCGATATACTCACTCGTGGTGCCCGATCATCTCGTGTGCTGTGTTCTTTCTACTTTCACTTTGCTCCTTTTTCTCGTCAAGGTGGTTCCGCCTCGCTTCTATCTGCCAGCGTATCTGCTCGCTACTTTATAGATCTCCACAGGAGGCATAAAGCTAAATTCGGACATTTGCTTCAGCCATGTCAAGCGTGATCCGAAGTTTCACGCTAGCGTTGTCCATGGAATGTACGATCAATTTCGGATTAGAAGGCTGCCAATTACTCACGGACACAGGTTTTTCCCTCTTTCTCTTGCTTGATCTCTTCCCAAACTCACATCACAAAATGACTGCTCAATTTGATATCAAAGGATGCTTCGCTGCCGCTGATGCCGGTGATAAAGGTTAGCTCTGCAATAGTTTGCTTTGCGACTACGCTCATTGATTGCTGCTCATCCTCAATAGCTGGTCTTATGAAGTTGATGTCTCCTGGTACGTTTGTTGATCAATATCTGCTCACTCTTGTTGACGTAATCGTACAGATGCCGTTTTCATCATGGCTGGTACATACAGCTTCTCGCTGCTTTGCACGACCTGACATTTCCCTCATTATATCAGAGAACCCAGCTGTACAAGGTGCTGAGAATGTAGCCAATGCTGTCGTTGGAGCCTTTTCTGCTCTCAAATCCATCAAACATGAAGTTCTTGCAATCGATCAAGTGGGAGATGTCATGTATGCTGAAGGACAAGTGACATACAATGGCAATATCGGACCGGCCGGTTTCTTGTCAAAGATCAAAGTGAAGGATGGAAAAGCGGTACACTTCAGGGCGTACTTTGATACGTCAGCATATGCGAAAGCAATGGGGGCTTGATTCTAAGAGTTGTTTCATGCATTATCATACATACACGCTCGTATAGTCCTCGATTACTTCGACATGGCGGTCACTCTAAACTGTTCAACAGCGTGTCTCGGGCTGAGATCAAGTGGACTCTGGTCAGACGCAGACTGTGCTGTGCAGGTGCACAGCAACCATCAGGACTGCCTCAGCCAAAAAAAGGGTTTCTCACGAGGCCTAGCTCAAGCGAGCAAAAATTCTCTTCGTCCGGGAATTGAACCCGGGTCTTCCGCGTGACAAGCGGAGATACTGACCACTATACTAACAAAGAATTTGCTACCCTTATACTAGGGGTTACGCCACCAGAGAAGGGCCATAGTTTTTGGCAGTCTTCTGAATTCTGATGGCGGAACCGCTCAACCGGTACATTATCACTTGATCACTGGACTGTCAAGCGCCGCACTGGAGAGCTATCTTTTGCAACGCACCAGATGACAAGCGGGTCGCATGGGCAGTCGCAAGATCAAAGATGCGCAAACTCTTGTCGCCAATATGGCAAGACTACCTAGAAGCCTGGGAGCTCGCAACATACCTCCCAAAAGACCTCAACTGGAGCGAAACCTTCTTATCCAAGCAAGTAGAAAGGAAGCAACACAACGCGTGGGGTTTTCTTACAATGGTGGACTCCAGCAATTTCCAACAAATAGGCGGAGATATCATTGCAGTAGCACAAGACGTAGTGAACCAGCGAAGGCAACATCAGCTCTTCAGGAAAACAATTCAACCGGAAGGCTGGAAGTCTCGTTTCCCAAATCTTATCCATGAACGATGGCAGAAAGCATGGACAACAACAGCTTTACTCGATCGAATTCTACCAGAAGAGGTCGACACAGCCCATCG